>AWOL01S0013899.1:154952-183847 GCA_000715115.1 Nicotiana otophora
AAAAAAAGCTTGAACACAAAACATCCACATGGAGAATTCGAGTCCACCACTGTTCAATTAGCAAGTTCTCCACTCTCATTAACGATTCTGGTAAGAAATTCTCCTCCCTCTACTCTTGTCGACTTTACATTTACTTACAAATATTTTCCCTCCAGTCAATGATCCTCGTTCCCTGTGCTAACTGAAAATCCTTCACTGGGATAGATTCTCTATATTAATCTGTCATGGGTGATCACTAGGGGCAAATGCTATATCTATGTCACGGGGGTACGGTTACGGTTCTTAGTTGTTGAAATTCTACCTAATCCACATCAGGTATTTGTGGGTTGAACTTGAAATTGATCCAATGCTGAGTGTTGTGTGTACATTTTGTACCATTCCATAGTGTATATGTGGTATAGGGTAGAGTTAATATCCAATGGTTGCCTGTGTGTTGTATCTAAGTGAACAAGATGACTTATGCGGCATCGCATAACTACTTCGCGGTCTGCAGAATCATTGCATATGAGAAGCAAATTGTATGCTTGTGGGATGGTGACTCTACGGTGAACTCTACGATCGCAAAATTGGTTTGCAGGCCATGAATTCATCACAGACGTCAACATGTGCAAGAGTATTTTGAAGTTAAATATGCGTCCAGTTTGCAATCGCAAATTAGTTCTGCAGCCACTTCTATGGTTCGCATAATTTGTTGACCTTAACGTTGTACATTCTACGGTGCATTTCGCGGTCTGTATATTTGTTCTGCAATAACATATGCTGTTAGTAGAATGCATTTTCCCTTCATTTCTTTGCCATTTTCGATGAATGTTCTACCATATGCTCACTTCACTTTCATTGGCAGGAATGTCACCTAAGAAATCTCAAGCATCTACATTACCCACCACAAGAAGAAAAAGACAGGTTGGAGTTATAGATCTGACATCAAGATAGCCCCAACGCAAGAAGTCTTGCGCATATATCACTTCATCCGAGTCTGTTTCCCAATCTGACAAGGAGAGGGAACAACAAGACCTTGTGCCACCAATTGATCCCGGAGATGAAGTGAGAAGAAAGAATGCTGAAGATACACTTAGGTTTAGCATTGTCGAGTCCTAGGCTAAATACAGAGAAGCAAGGGAAAAAAGGAACATCCTCGAGGAGAAGAGGCTGAGTGTGAACGGAATTTAAGAAAACTTCCCACACATACTGTAAAATATCAAGAAGTAGGAATGGGAGTTCTTCATTGAGTCTCTGGGGAAATATAACGAGGTACTTGTCGGGGAATTCTACGCTGCCTATGCTGCCTCAATGACTAAGTAGCAAGCCAAGAAACAAGCTTACTTGACATCAGTTACAGTTAGAGGGGATACGGTACCTTGTGGCCCCAAATCAATTAATGCAATCTATTTCGTGTAATGGTGGAACCGGGAACGACAGAATATGATGAAAAATTGGCACGTAAAGAAGAAGAGCATGCTTGGGTAGCTTCGGCCATAGAACAAGGGACTCCAGCATGGATTGCACCAGGCCAGAAAATTAAAGAAAAGGATCTCACCTAAGAAAGCCGATATTTGTTGGATTTTATCTTTTCTCGTCTACATACAACAAGGAATGAAATTGACATCAATCTAAACAAGGCGATCCTAATTGCTTCAATCATGTCACTTCCCTTTATGTGCCTCATCATTACTTTGTGTGAGGACGCAGTGTTTCCCCTAATTTCCAAATATGATCGCAGGATAGAGGCCACTCAAGATATTGACATTACTAGGCACTCCAATGCTTCAGAGAATGTGCCCGCAGAGCAAACTAACACAGAGAAACTATAACACCACGGAAAAGTTTGAAGTATTTAAGTGTAAAGCCCTGTAAAATTTTGCAAATGGGTTCAAGGTTTCGTGGTGCCGGAGTAGGCTTACGTGTTTGAGGACTCAAGGTTTAGTGGTGCCGAAATAGGTATACGTGTTTGAGTATTTTAGAAATTCTTAGAGCAATGTCCTAGAAAGTAAAGTAATAATAATAATAATATTTTTTTTAGGCAAAAGAAATGCATTTTTGCGGCCCACTATGCGGCCACAAAATCACTTTGCGGACCGCATAATGGTCGCAGAGTGAGACAGTCTTTTGGGCCATTTTTTATGTCAGTTTTCGCGGCCCATTATGCGACCGCAAAACCATTTCGTAGGCTGCACTCTGATCGCATATCCAGCTTTGAGATTTTTCGGAGGGTGGTTTTGCGGCGCATTATACAACCGCAGAAGAGGTCTGTAGGCCACATAATGACCACAAACCGAGTCAGATTGTCCTATTCTATGGACCGCATTAGCATTATGTGGTCGCATATGCCATCGCATACCCTATTACGGAGCTTCATTTTTGGGATTTTGTAACCCGACCCTACTCCGTTAAATAGACGATTTGTATCATTTTTGGGCTAAAATCTGATGTTTTAGAGAGAAGTGAGAGTGTTTTAGAGAGAGAGAAAATCCTAGGTAATTATTCATCAAGTCTTGCTCAAATCTTGGAAGATTAACAAGGAAAACTCACTAGGTCTTCATCCTAAAAGTAAGATTCTACACCCTAACCCTCAATTTCGAATTTTTCTAAGATTGGGTAATTAGCTAGACAATTCTTGTGTATGTGAGTTATTATCTTGCATGCATGTGTTATCAAAGAATGTAGAAAGGTTGTGAGCTTAAAATGGTAGAGAATGGGTTTGGGAATGATGGAATCTTTCACAAAAGGGACTTAAAAGGTTTGGCTTGGCACTTACTAGGTACCGTTGTGGTGTACTCACGCCCTTTCCTGCACATGTTGTTTGTGTGCAGATCCAGGTTCATCTTACTAGCCTCATCACTAGTTGCACTCACTACTGCTTATTGGAGACTTCAAGGTACATCTGCTCGCGCCCGTAGATCCTCGGAGTCCCTCTCTATCCCCCTATATTCATTTTTCCTTCTTTCTGTCGAAAGGATGTATAGAACGGTTAAGACTTCTTAATAACTTGTGACTTGCGGTATTCTCGGTTTTGAGAATTATTTTGTATATTTTTAGAAGTGATAATTATATATGCCAAGTGGCATTCAGTTGCTTATTAGATATTTGTTACTGTTAGTAGTTAATGTTTGTGTTTTTGTTTCATTTCCGCAAAGTGTTAGGCTTACCTAGTCGTATCGACTAGGTGCCATCACGACGGTTCACAGAGGGAGAAATTGGATCATGACAAGTTGGTATCAGAACTATAGGTTCATAGGAGTCGTGAGTCACAAGCCGACTTATTAGAGTCTCACAGATCGGTACGGAGATGTCTGTACTTATCTTCGAGAGGCTATGGAACTGTTAAGAACAAACATACTTCTTTGATTTCCTTGTCGTGTGAGTTATTGGCATCAAATTCTAAAACTTTCTATTCTATTCTTTCTCACAGATGGTGAGGACCCGTACCGGAGGATCTGACGACCAGGCACCTGCGCCCCCTGTTAGAGCCACCAGAGGCCGGGGCCAAGGCCGGGGTAGAGTATGGCCACACGGTACAGCCAGAGCACCCGCGCAAGCTGCGACAGAAGAGCCCCCAGCAGTTCCAACTGGAGCGCAGACACCAGAGGTTCCTATTGCTGCACCAGCCCTCCAAGAGACTCTAGGCAAGTTCATGAGCATGTTCAGCACCTTAGCTCAGGCTGGATTGATTCTATTAGCTCCCGCCACATTTCAGGTCGGGGGAGGGGAATAGACTCCCACAGACCACACTCCTGATTAGAGAGTCCAGGTTGATCAGGCCCTAGAGTTCATTCATATGCCACCGGTAGCCCCGGTTCAGCATGAGACTAGGATAGTCGTTTCTGAGGCTGAGTAGCTCAGACTTGAAAGGTACCAGAAGTACCACCCACCTACTTTTAGCGGATTGGCTACAGCTGCTCAGGGTTTTTTAGAGGAGTGTCATTGTATTCTCCGTACTATAGGTGTGGCGGAGACGAGTGGGATTTCTTTTACCACTTTCCAGCTTAGAGGAGCAGCCTATCAGTGGTGGTGTGCTTATGAGTTGAGTAGTCCGGATGAGATAGCTTCACTTACATGGACTCAATTCTCCGACATATTTTTGAGAGAGTATGTCCCTCAGAGCCTCAAGGAGTCATGGCGCGCGGAGTTTGAGCAGCTGTGCCAGGGTGCTATGACTGTGTCAGAGTATGCTGTCCGCTTCAGTGATTTGGCCCGACATGCACCGGCCTTGGTTGCCATAGTTCGAGAGAGGGTTCGACGATTTATTGAGGGACTTCACCCTAGTATCAGGATTAGTATGGTCATGGAGCTAGAGATGGATATTCCTTACCAACAGGTTTTGAGTATTGCTAGGAGATTGGAGGGCATGCTTGCCCGGGACCGATAGGAGAGAGAGGCCAAGAGGTCTCGAGAGACTGGTTCTTATTCTGGAGCTCGTGCCCTATCAGCTCGCCATGGTAGGGGTTATGTGGATCGCCCCGTTCATTCAGCTCTTCCAGCTGCTAGTGGTTCCAGCCCCTTCTAGGCCACAGGAGCCTTATTATGCACCGCCAATATCTAGTGTACCTCCTGCTTGGGGTAATTTTAGCGGCCAGTCCAGCAGACCTGGCCCGAGTTAGTCACAGCAGCCACACCCNCGGGGTAGAGTATGGCCACACGGTACAGCCAGAGCACCCGCGCAAGCTGCGACAGAAGAGCCCCCAGCAGTTCCAACTGGAGCGCAGACACCAGAGGTTCCTATTGCTGCACCAGCCCTCCAAGAGACTCTAGGCAAGTTCATGAGCATGTTCAGCACCTTAGCTCAGGCTGGATTGATTCTATTAGCTCCCGCCACATTTCAGGTCGGGGGAGGGGAATAGACTCCCACAGACCACACTCCTGATTAGAGAGTCCAGGTTGATCAGGCCCTAGAGTTCATTCATATGCCACCGGTAGCCCCGGTTCAGCATGAGACTAGGATAGTCGTTTCTGAGGCTGAGTAGCTCAGACTTGAAAGGTACCAGAAGTACCACCCACCTACTTTTAGCGGATTGGCTACAGCTGCTCAGGGTTTTTTAGAGGAGTGTCATTGTATTCTCCGTACTATAGGTGTGGCGGAGACGAGTGGGATTTCTTTTACCACTTTCCAGCTTAGAGGAGCAGCCTATCAGTGGTGGTGTGCTTATGAGTTGAGTAGTCCGGATGAGATAGCTTCACTTACATGGACTCAATTCTCCGACATATTTTTGAGAGAGTATGTCCCTCAGAGCCTCAAGGAGTCATGGCGCGCGGAGTTTGAGCAGCTGTGCCAGGGTGCTATGACTGTGTCAGAGTATGCTGTCCGCTTCAGTGATTTGGCCCGACATGCACCGGCCTTGGTTGCCATAGTTCGAGAGAGGGTTCGACGATTTATTGAGGGACTTCACCCTAGTATCAGGATTAGTATGGTCATGGAGCTAGAGATGGATATTCCTTACCAACAGGTTTTGAGTATTGCTAGGAGATTGGAGGGCATGCTTGCCCGGGACCGATAGGAGAGAGAGGCCAAGAGGTCTCGAGAGACTGGTTCTTATTCTGGAGCTCGTGCCCTAGCAGCCCGCCATGGTAGTGGTTATATGGGTCTCCCCATTCATTCAGTTGTTCTAGCCGCCAGTGGTGTTTCGACCCCTTCTAGGCCCCACGAGCCTTATTATGCACCGCCAGTATCTAGTGTGCCTCCTCCTTGGGGTACTTTTAGCGGCTAGTCCAGCAGACCTGGCCCGAGTCAGCCATAGCAACAGCGCCCTCCGAGGGGTTGTTTTGAGTGTGGCGACACCCGCCATATAGTGAGGGATTTCCCCAGACTTAGGAGGGTTGCACCTCCACAAACTTCTTAGCCACCACGTGCTCCACCGTGTCCTCAGGCCATGATTCCAGCACCAGCTACCGCCCCACCTGCTCAGCCAGCTCGAGGTGGAGGTTGGGGAGGTCGAGGTCTCCCTAGAGGGGGAGGCCAGGCCAGTTATTATGCTCTTCCAACTTGTACAGAGGCAGTTTCTTCGGACTCTGTCATTATAGGTATTGTTCCAGTATTTCATAGATATGCGTCAGTGTTATTTGACCCTGAATCTAAGTATTCATATGTGTCCTCTTATTTTTCCCCACATGGGCGTATCTCGGGATTTTTTGAGTTCCCCTGTTTATGTGTCTACTCATGTGGGAGATTCTCTTGTTGTGGACCGTGTGTATCAGTCATGTTTGATTGCTCTTAGTGGTTTTGAGACTAGAGCCAACTTATTATTACTAAGCATGGTAGATTTTGATGTTATCTTGGGCATGGACTGGTTGTCGCCGCATTATGCTATTCTTGATTATCACGCTAAGACCGTGACGCTGGCTATGCGAGGCTTACCGTGATTAGAGTGGAAAGGTACCTTAGAGTATACTCCCAGACGATTTGTTTCATTTCTTAAAGCTTAACGAATGGTTGAGAAGGGGTGTGACGCATATCTAGCTTATGTGAGAGATGTGAGTGTTGATACCCCTACAGTTGAGTCAGTTCCAGTAGTGAGGGACTATCCAGATGTGTTCCCAGCTGATCTTCCTAGCATGCCGTCCGATAGAGATATTAATTTCGGCATTGATTTGTTATCGAGAACTCAGCCCATCTCTATTCCTCCATACCGTATGGCTCCTCCTTAGTTGAAGGTGCAGTTGCAGGAGTTGTTTGATAAGGGCTTCATTCGGCCCAGTGTGTCACCTTGGGGTGCTCCTGTCTTGTTTGTGAAGAAAAAGGATGGTTCTATGCGTATGTGTATTGATTATCGCCAGTTAAACAAAGTCACAGTGAAGAACATGTATTCCTTGCCTCGCATTGATGACCTATTTGATGAGCTACAGGGTGCCAAAGTGTTATCCAAGATTTACTTGCGATCAGGTTATCATCAGTTAAAGATTTGGGAGCCAAATATCTCGAAGACTGCTTTCAGGACTCGGTATGGCCATTGCGAGTTCCTTGTGATGTCATTTGGGTTGACCAATGCCCCATCAGCCTTTATCCATTTGATGCACAGTGTGTTCCGGGCCTATATTGATATTTTCGTCATCGTATTCATTAATGACATTCTAGTTTATTCTCGGACTCGGGAGGATTATGAGCAGCACCTGAGGACAGTGCTTCAGACTTTGAGAGAAAAGAAGTTGTATGCAAAGTTCTCAAAATGTGAGTTCTATTTAGATTCCATGGCATTCTTGGTTCATATTGTGTCGAGTGAGGGGATCAAGGTGGATCCGAAGAAGGTGGAAGCAGTGCAGATTTGTCCTAGACCGTCCTTAGCAACAGAGATCCAGAGTTTTCTTGGGTTGGCGGGGTATTACCGTCGGTTTATTAAGGGATTTGCTTCTATTACAGCACCTATGACCAGGGTGACCCAGAAGTGTGCTCCATTCAGGTGGACAGAGGAGTGTGAGGAGAGCTTCAGAAGCTCAAGACAGCTTTGACTACAACCCCCATATTGGTATTGCCTTTAGGTTTGGGGTCTTAATTGGTTTATGATGATGTGTCACGAGTTGGCCTCGGCGCAGTGTTGATGGAGGACCGTAGGGTGATTGCCTACGCATCCAGGAAGCTGAAGATGCTTGAAAAGAACTATCATGTCCATGACCTTGAGCTAGCAGCTATTGTTCATGCCTTGATGATTTGAAGGCATTATTTGTACGGTGTTCCTTGTGAGATCTACACTGATCACCGGAGTTTGCAGCATTTGTTCAAGCAGAAGGATCTTAATTTGCATCAGAGGAGGTGGTTAGAGCTGCTTAAGGATTATGACATTACCATTTTGTACCATCCCGGGAAGGCCAATGTTGTGGCTAATGCTTTGAGTCGCCGGGCAGAGAGTTTGGGGAGTTTAGCATATCTACCAGCAATAGAGAGGCCTATGGCATTGGATGTTCAGGCCTTAGCTAGCTAGTTTGTGAGATTGGATATTTTTGAGCCGAGTCGAGTATTGTCTTGTGTTGTCTCTCGGTCTTCTCTTTATGATTGTATCAGGGAGCGACAATCTAATGACCCCCATCTGCTTGTCCTTAAGGACAAGGTACAACACGATGATGCTAAGGAGGTCACTATTAGGGAGGATGGTGCATTGAGAATGCATGACAGGTTATGTGTGCCCAATATGGATGGGTTGCATGAGTTAATTCTCCAGGAGGCTCACAGCTCGCGGTACTCCATTCATCCGGGTGCCGCGAAGATGTATCAGGACCTGAGGCAACATTATTGGTGGAGAAGGATGAAGAAGGACATAGTATGAGCATCAGCGACCGGGTGGGTTGTTTCAGAAGATAGAGATTCTGGAGTGGAAATGGGAATAAATCAATATGGACTTCGTTGTTGGACTCCCATGGACTAAGCGGAAGTTTGATGCAGTTTGGGTGATTATGGATAGGCTGACCAAGTCAGCTCATTTCATTCCTGTGATGACCGCCTATTCTTCCGAGCAGCTGGCTCGAATTTACATTCACGAGATTGTCAGACTTCATGGCGTATCGGTATCTATCATCTCTGACCCGAGCACGCAGTTTACATCGCGGTTCTGGAGAGACGTACAACATGAGTTAGGTACTCGGGTGGAGTTGAGCACAGCATTTCACCCTCAAACAGATGGGCAGTCCGAGCACACTATTCAGATTCTTGAGGATATGCTCCGTGCGTGTGTGATAGTGTTTGGAGGTTCTTGGAATCAATTCATGCCACTTGCGGAGTTTTCCTACAACAACAGTTATCAGTCCAGCATTCATATGGCACCGTATGAGGCTCTGTATGGTAGGCGGTGTCGGTCCCTAGTGTGTTGGTTCGAGCATGACGAGGCCAGATTATTGGGTACGGACTTGGTTCAGGATGCCTTGGAGAAGGTGAAGGTGATTCAGGACACACTTCACATAGCCCAGTCCAGACAGAAGAGCTATGCGGACCGGAAGGTTTGCGATGTTGCATTCATGGTTGGAGAGCGGGTCCTGCTTCGGGTTTCGCCTATGAAGGGAATTATGAGGTTTAGAAGAAGGGGCAAACTGGGCCTAAGGTTTATTGGCCCCTTTAAGGTGTTGCGGTGAGTTGGGGAGGTTGTTTATGAGCTTGCCTTACCTCCAAGCCTAGTAGGAGTTCATCTGGTATTTCATGTTTCGATGCTCCGGAGGTATCACGGTGATCCGTCTCCTGTGTTGGATTTTAACTCAGTCTGGTTGGACAAGGATCTATCCTACGTTGAGGAGCCAGTGGCTATTTTCGACAGGCAGGTTCGAAAGTTGAGGTTAAATAACATTACATCAGTAAAGGTTCAGAGGCGGGGCCAACCGGTCGAGGAGGTGACTTGGGAGACCGAGCAGGATATGCGCAACCGTTATCCCCATCTTTTCACCACTTCAGGTATGTCTCTATGCTCGTTCGAGGATGAATGATTATTTTAAGTGGGGGAGGATGTAACTACCCGGCCGGTCGTTTTGAGAGTAATAGCCCCAATCCCCTATTTATTGCTTTTCCCATGTCTATTCTCTACTATTGTGACTTGCCGGGAGGTTTGTTTTGGTTTTTGGTGTGTTTTGGGACACTTAGTCCCTAAATGGAGGTTTAAGCCTTAGAATTTGGACCATAGTCAGAACTGTATAAATATGACTCCGGAATGGAGTTTCGTCAATTCCGGTAGCTCTGTTGGGCGATTTTGGGAGGAGCGTGTCCGGATTGTGTTTTGGAGGTCTGTAGCTCATTTAGGCTTGTAATAGCGAAAGTTGAATTTTTGGAGATTTTGACCGGTAGTGGAATTTTTTATATCGGGGTTGGATTCCGATTCCGGATGTTGGATTAGTTCTATAAGGTTGAATATGACTTGTGTGCAAAATTTGGGGTCAATCGGACGTGGTTTGGTTGGTTTCGGTATTGGTTGTCGAATTTGGAAGTTTCAAGTTTTTATAAGTTTGAATCGGAGGATGATTTGTGATTTTAGCGTTGTTTGATGTGGTTTGAGGGCTCGACTAAGTTCGTATGGTGTTTTAGGATTGGTTAGTATGTTTGGTTGAGGTCCCGGGGGCCTCAGGTGAGTTATTGGACTAGTTTTTGGACATGGAAGATAGCAGATTTCTGGTGTTTTTGTTGCAGACAATCCTTTATCGCGTTCGCGAGAGAGGTCTCGTGATCGCGTAGAGCATCTGGAAAAGGCAAATGAGTTGTACTTCGCGTTCGCGAAGGTATGGAACACTAAGGCTACGCGTTCGCGATAAGGACCTCGTGTTCGCGTAGAGTCAACGGTCAAATGGGCTCCAGGCATATTTGCCTATGCGTTCGCGATGAGTGTCCCGCGTTCGCGTAGGGTCAGGCTAGTTGAGCTTCGTGTTCGCGACCAGTGCATCGCGTTCGCGATGAATATATTTTTTGTCTGTAGCAGCTTGTGCTTCGCGAATGCGAGGCTTTGACCGCGTTCGCGAAGAAGGATCACTTGGGCACTACTTAAACATTTAAACATCGAGGGTTATCCATTTTTATCAAAACTTTAGTTTGGGAGCTCGGATTATGAGGAATTTTCAGAGATATAAACTGGGTAATGATTATTAACTTGATTTTGATTGTAACCCACTAATCTATCATTAATTTTATCATTTAATTTCGTATTTGGGTTGCAAATTGGGAAAAATTGAGAAGAGTTCTTAAACCAAATTGTGGGGTTTTGATCACGATTTTGGTATCGGATTTGAGTGAATTTAGTATGGTTAGACTCGTGAGTGGATGGGTGTTCGTATTTTGTAACTTTTACCCAATTCCGAGACATGGGCTCGGGGAGGCTTTTTGAGCGATTTTTCAATTTCTTGCTTTAGCTTTGATTTCATTAACTAGGTTAGTTTCTTGTAGCTATATTGATGTTATGTAATTGGTTTTGGCTAGATTTGAGCCATTCGGAGTCGGATATTTGTGGAAAGAGCATTGTAACAGATTGATTTGAGCTTGATTCGAGGTAAGTGGTTTGCCTAACCTTGTGTGGGGGAACTAGGATTTGGTACTGTTGGATATGTGAGTGCCGTGTACGTGAGGTGACGAGTACGTACACGGGCTATTTGTTGTAAAACTTCATTTTTCACTAAGTCATAACTTATTTTCTCCTTATTTGAAACACACTAGCATATGTAACTATCATGTTTAGACTAGAATAGCATGCCTACTTGTTTAACTGCCTATTTGAACTCTGTGCAGCATGTTTAGCGAAATTACCTGTTTTTCCTTGATTTGAACTTAGTCCAAACTGTAGGATTTCTTGCTGTAATTGTTATTTCGCTTGGTTGCAGTGCATATTTACTTTGGGACTACGGAACGGTATTCCGGGACATCCCCCTGCTTTGCATATTTATTTTGGGACTACGGAACGGTATTCCGGGAGATCCCCCTGCACATTTACGTTTGGGACTACGGAACGGTATTTCGGGAGATCCCCATGTACTGCATATTTATTTTGGAACTACGGAACAGTATTCCGGAGATCCCCCTGCACATTTACATTTGGGACTTCGGGATGGTATCTCGGGAGATCCCCCTGTTTTTATCACTGTGTTCTAAGCTGTTGTCTTTCATTGATTCTATTCCCGTTAGATTTCCATATTTATTTTACTGTGATATTTCATTCTGTCTTATTTCATTATATTTATACGAGTAGGGCCCTCACTTGATCTCATCACTACTCGATCGAGGTTACGCTTGGCACTTACTGGGTACCGTTGTGGTGTACTCACGCCCTTTCTTGCACATGTTTTTCGTGTGCAGATCCAGGTTCATCTTACTAGCCTCATCACTAGTTGCAGTCGCTGCTGCTTATTGGAGACTTCAAGGTACATCTGCTCGCGCCCGCAGATCCTCGGAGTCCACCTCTATCCCTCCTATGTTCATTTTTCCTTCTTTCTATAGAAATGATGTATAGAACGGCTACGACTTCTTAGTAGCTTGTGACTTGCAGTATTCCGGGTTTTGGGAATTGTTTTGGACATTTTCAGAAGTGATAATTGTATATGGCAAGTGGCATTCAGTTGCTTAATAGATATTTGTTACTGTTAATAGTTAATGTTCCTGTTTTTGTTTTATTTCCGCAAAGTGTTAGACTTACCTAGTCGTAGAAACTAGGTGCCATCACGACGGTTCACGGAGGGAGAAATTGGGTCGTGACAGCTAGCCATAACATCAACACCCAGGCCGGCCATTGCTGCACCACCTATTTCCTTACCTGCCATTTCCAAGCTTGTTCTACTGGCACAGAAAACTAATGCCAAAGTAGACAAGCTTGAGCAAGATCTCCCTCGGCTCATCAAGCAAGCATTGGCACCACTCCACACATCAATGAGTGATCTTCAACAGAAATAACTATCTTTTAAGGATTGACTCCAAATAATCAAGGCTCGCCTTGAAAAGGTTGAGCGAGGTGCAAATGGGGACATGCCTTAACTCAAAAAGGATGATGTCGAGCTCAAGTTAGAGATGCATAAGATGTAAACATCAGAGTTTGACCTCACAACTCTTCTCCCGATAGAGGAGGAGCATGGCACTGGCACCTCCCGAGCACGGGACCTTGATTTGGATTTCACAAACCTCCTCTCAATAGAGGAGGAACACGGTACTTGCATCTCACAGACCCGGGGACCTACTGCACACACTGATGACCATTCAGATGAGGAATCAATAGAGTCTCCTGAGGAGACAAACGAAGAGCAAGTTGTTTAGGAGGTCGATGATCAGATGACTAGCAAAAGTAAACAGGTTGTTTCTACAAAGGAATAAGGTGATGAGGAGGCATACTTATAGACGGCTATTGCATATTCCCTTGAGGACATGGCTACCATGGCTACCACCAAAACCACAAAGCCATCACCAGGTGAGACTAGTAGCTCCCAAGTCCAGGACCCTGCTCCGTAGCTTGCAGAGCCTCCTATTTTGGTCTCATACACCACTATCCAAGCGGAGGTTCCACCCATTGCCTCCCTAGTTTCAGCTCCCTGCCCCACAACCACATCAGACAGTCCATTCCCTACAAGTGCTTAGTGCGCTCTAGGAAGCCCCTACACTCAGCTCTTCATTTTTCAATGCATTGGGGACAATGTTGGGGGTGGGGTAGCAAGAAAACTTTTGCAACTTATATATAAATATTGTAGATGTGTGGATAGTAATGAATTCCCAATAGTCTTTCTTTGTCGGGTTCTTTTCTAAGGGTTCAATAGTAGAACCACGGTCATAGTCATGCAACGTTTTGACTTGTTTGGTGCTTTTGTTATAGATTCAAGCATGTGATAAATTCTTGTGAAATAAATTGTACCCCTCAAAGTTTTGTGAAGAAATAGTCAGTTGTGTAAAATCGTGGCTCATTCTTTGACTTTGTGTTTACTAGAATCTCAATATCATATGTTGAAACTTTGTAGTGCCTTATTTTCATTTGAGGGCTGAAAATATGTGAATAATGCATGTTCTTTATTTGTACTGTCTAGAACTTACCCGGTTGGTTCCATAATGCAAATCTTAGGCTGAATTTTGGTTGTTGAAAGGATCCTAGGCTTTATTTGTGATTGCGAAATAACTCTAGGCCAAATTACCTACTCTTCGTATATATTACCCTAGTTATCCCCCATCGAGCCATTAACCTTTTCCTTGGCTAACACATTACAAACCTTTAGTCCTTTTGTGAAACTACTCCCTCTTTTGATCTTGTCCCTCCTGGAATGTTACTAATGAGGCTTAAACCCTAAGTTGGGGGTGTTGGTGTCAATTTGGAAATGGTAGAGGAATGTATCGTGTATAGAAGCTAACCTCTTGAGGGTGTGTCTTGTGAAGCACGCGGCTAAGTTAAGAGCCAACGTACTTGAAACCAAAAGCTTCACGTCATCCTAAACCGTGAAATACTCAATCTTCAAAAAAATAAAAATTAGATAAATGAAGTGTGAGCAAACGTGATATGAAAAGCAACTAGGGGATGATTATAAACTGCAAGGTGGATCGATAATAGAAAATATATATCAACGAGGACAATCTGAGTTATTCAAGAAAGAATTCGTGTAGCATTCAAGGAGGGTATATTCACTAATTTTCCAAATATTAATCCAACCCGAACTCAAGCCTACATTAAAAACCATGAAAAGTCCTTTTTGACCGACAACCAAATATTTCCGAGCGAGCAATGAGTTGAGATAAGGTCAAGCATATGGACTGATACTTGTGGCACTTTGACTTTATTTCTGAGTGCGAGAGTTTTTGAATGTATCCCTTTTACATAATTATATATGTTGAGTTGGGGAATTTCTTTGTTGTGAGGACACATGATTTGCAAGACTTAGCAGAACTTATGTTTCTTAAAGTAGGATGCAAGTGCATATCTAGCTATTAGTAGAACTTTGCCATTGCTTTTGAGGCTCGAAGCTCACTAACTGATTATTTGAACAGATAAATGTTTTTTGTCTTTGTTGAAGGGTAAATAAAGGAAGTTACATGTTTGGTAGCTAATAGTTACCACCATCCATAGGCATTGATGTTTTGTAATCAGTCGGAAGTAGTTTAGCTTCCTAGTAAAGTAGCTCTTTAGTTGCTTGGGGACAAGCAAGAGTTTAAGTTGGGGTGTTGATGTACCGTAGAAATGCAACACTTTCGATACTAATTTCATAAATGTTAGCTTACATTTTAAAGCATTTTGAGTCGTTTCTTATGTAATTTTGTTGTTTTGCAGGAAATCAGACTTAAAGAGCCAATAACATGAAAAAGATGTCAAAAACCTTGAAGAAGCCATTTTTTCACAAATGCAGTAGGACTTCAAGTGAAGACGAATCTGCAATCCTTTATGCAGCCGCGAAATCATTTTGCGGACCACGAAAGTGATATGCGATGGAATTCGTGAAATATTGAAGATCAACATTAACTAGTGCCAATTTACTTTATCTTTTATTTGGAAAAGTGGGTTAGGGTTTGGTAGAATTGAATAGCAAGAACTCAAGTCTTTAAGCCTTGTTTAATAGAATCGCTTAGGAATAAGTGGGTTCTACTTGGCATAAATTTGATTGCTCTTAATTGTAACTCTTTTATATTTGGAAAAATAATAAAGAGGAAATACTACCTGACTATTGGGAAATATTGGGTTGTCATTTAGGAACCATTTGCATATCAAAGGACCGCCTATTAGAAGTATATCATATTAACACCGATAGCATTACATTCCATATAGAAGGACACAACCTTAGTTTCTTAATCGAATTAATCAATTATCTTAACAAAATAGCTTCTCTTAACAATTCACAATTTCCAAACGCTTTCCAAACTAACAAAGTATAATTACAACTTTAGTCAAGTGACACACTATTCAAGTAACCTTTTAACACCTATTCCTTGTGGGATTAGACCCCAACCTAGTTGGGTTATTATATTTGGCATCGACCGCCTTACACCATTTATATAGGTGTAATTTGAGCGTATTAGTCATGAACCCCCTATTCTTGCACTTGATCTGGCATAACAGCTTGGGGTTGGCCCATGTTCACAACTTCTGGCTAAAGAGCAGCTTTTGTTCTTGTCTGAGCTCTAGTATAATAAATCCCAACTTGGCCACCACCTCATCCAGCACCACGTCCAGCATATGACGATGTTTGTGTCCTTGCCTTTTCCGAAAGAAAGAGTCCAAAGTCAAACTCAAGTTATCTGAATGCACGATCAAGGAATGAAAGAATGGTAAACTTCCTAACTGCTTAGCAGCCTTAGGATCATAAGTATGAGCGCCTACATACCTATGAATAAGACTCTGCTAAAGCCTAAGCTCTGATACCAACTTTGTCACGTCCCAAACTATCCGATACACATGATTACCACCCATCTAACACCACCTTCTAGCCGAACCCATTTCTCATACATTTAATCATTTACACAAACACTGAGAGGAAAATAAGTACAAGCCTAAAAGTACTATTGATAATTAAAGATGAAATAGTTATTAGCCAATACCTTAGTTAATTAATAGAAAAACTAACAATCACGCAACTAATAAAACTCTAGATCAATCCCATACTAAGACCATGGAGCATCTAAGATAGTAATATAACTAGATAAGTTGAAACAAAAGCCTCCACAAACAATGCGGTGGCTCAACTCAGCAATAGGATCTACTCGAACGAACTCATCAGCCACTAGCTTTATCCCCCGAAATGGTATCTACATAGAGATATAGGTAAGGAATGAGTTATACGTAAATATAACCCAGTAAGATCCATGACCCACCACTTTAAATATCTCTGGAATAAGTGTTAGAAAATACAAACACACTACAAGAAAAACAATATGCTATACGCAATAATTATATAATAACATAATATATTGGTTTAAAGAGAGTTAACAAAAAGTTAATTAACAAGAACACACTTATCGCAACCCACTTCACACTAAGGACTTGTCATAACTACAGTGAAAGAAATTAGCCAACACCTATATAAGTCCAGAGCGACACCACAATACCTCAAATATGTAATGGAGCATACACAATGCTCACTGAAGCATACACAACGACAAAAATATATCAAGAAGCATACACGATTCTCGGGTGATGTACAAAGGCATACATAATGCACCAACATCATGGCTCACATCCATATCAAACCATCAAATCCAACCTCAAGGCTCACAGTCGTATCACGCCATCAAACAACTTATAAAATAATTTTAGGTTTTTTAATAAAATAATATATTCGCGGCTAGTCAAAGACCATTGATTTGACTAAGCGCACGCTTGTCCCAACACATGGACCGAGTACACGAAATACATTTTCAAAATGAATTTTTGAAAAGCAAGTATCAAAGCTTAAAGTCTCACTTAGCTCGCTAACAGGAAGTTCTCCAACCTTGCAACATCTAGAACACTAACCAAACGACCTCCAATTGCCTCAATATATCCAAAATATTGAATAACAACGTCCTAATTGGTCTAGGTGAATAAATTTTATCATATTAGGACGAGTCAAAATCAAGTCAACCCCAGTCAAATTAAACAAATATTGTATATGATTAATATCAAATGCGGCAGTTTCAACAGTGGAAAAATTGCCGAACAGTGGTCTCACATATAACCATAGTTCTGAATTAATTATTTCTCATGCTAACAAAATTGACTACTTTATTTTATTATACTATTTTACATTCAATCATCATTATGCTATTACAATTTCTTACTTTTAAACAATAACAACATGATTAGTTAATCATATATTTTCTATTAAAATAAGCAGAAATCGAAAACATGTCGAAGATGGTTTTCCATAGCAGCTCCTTTCAAAATTAAAATTTCATGTCTAATTCATGTAACGACATGACCGGTCATTTTGAGAATTAGTATCTCGTTCGGTAGTTTAAGGTCTCGAGCAGCTTCGTATTATCTATTACGACTTGCGTGTGTGGTCGAGTTTGTTTTTCGAATGATTCACGATTGATTTGGAAGAACAATTCTTGTTTTCAAAGCTTAAGTGAAAAGAGTTGGCCGAGTTTGACTTTTGTGTAGACGACTTCGGAATGGTATTTTCATGATCCCAATAGCTTTGTATGGTGATTTGTGTCTTAGGCGTATACCCGTATTTGGATTTAGAGGTCCGTAGGTTGCTTTGATTCATTTTGACGAACGTTGGAAAAGTTTAAGGTTTGGAAAGTTGAGAGGTTTCACGGAAGTTGAATTTGTTGATATCGGCTTCGGATAGCGATTCCGGGAGTTGGAATAATGTTGTTGAGTCATTTGGGACTTTCATGCAAAATTTGACATCATTTCGGGTTGATTTGATGTGATTCGACGCGAGTTGTAGAAGTTGAAAGTTCATACGTTCATTAAGTACGATTTGAGGTGTGGTTCATAGTTATGATATTGTTTGATGTGATTTGAGGTCTCGAGCAGGTCCGCGTTATGTTATGGAATTGGCTGGTATGATTAGACGGTGTACCTAGGGCCTCGGGTGTATTTCGAATGGGCCACGGGCCATTTCCTCCCATTTTGGATAATTGTTCTGTCATCTGGTGTCTTCTTAATCGCGTTCGCGTAGTGTTATGGTGAGCTCAGGTATTTTGTTCTTCATGAAGCTTGAGGGACTTATGAAGTCGGGTTCGCGGTCTGAGGTACACAATCGCATATAAGGGAAGCTACAAGGGGGCATCAAGCTTTTGTTGTCCGCGTTCGCGTAGTGAGCTAGAGGCTGTGTTTCGAGTTCGCGACTTCTTTTACTCATTCGTTAAGAAAGTTTGGTCAGCTATTATTATTTGTTCTCCGCGATTGCGAAGGTAATTTCGCGATCGCGATGAGTAAATCACTGGGCAG
The DNA here is from genome assembly GCA_000715115.1 of Nicotiana otophora. Taxonomy (NCBI): domain Eukaryota; kingdom Viridiplantae; phylum Streptophyta; class Magnoliopsida; order Solanales; family Solanaceae; genus Nicotiana; species Nicotiana otophora. The sequence goes on from AWOL01S0013899.1 coordinate 173,231, forward strand.
AATATAAGTACTCTATTTCGAGGGCTTATGATATTTTATCACTTTTTGGGTTAGACAACTCGGTATTGGGCGATGTTTTAGGGAATTTTCATGCTTTGGATTGGGGTAAGTGTTATTCACCCGAATGTGATTATATTTCATGATTCCATCTTTGTCTTTATCATTAAACTAGTGATTTGAGTTGGAGAAAATTGGGAATTTTTATAAAAATATTTTAAAATATAAAATGACGATTTGAAGGCCGATTTGATGTCGGAATTAGATAATTATTTTATGGTTAGACTCGTATCAGAATGGGTGTTCAGATTTTTTGAATTTTGTCAAGTTCTGAGGTACGGGCCCGGGGTAACTTTTTGAGTGACTTTTTTATTTTCATTAAAGATCAAAGCTTTATTATATGGAATTGTTTCTTATGATTTTTATTTATGATATTGAGTTATTTTAGCTAGATTTGAGACATTCGGAGGTTTGTTTCACACGAGAAGGTCATTTAGAGTATTGATTTGGCTTTTTGAGGTACGTATCTTGCCTAACCTTGATGGGGAAACTACCCCTTAGGATTTGAGTTGTTCGTGTTATTTGTATTATGTGAAAGCTGTGTACATGAGGTCACGAGTGCGTACTCGGGGTTATATGTTGAAGTTGACCGGTTTAGACTCTTAGGCTTTTTTCATGTATTTATTTAGAATTAAAGACACATGATATACCTCTTATTCGCCATGTTTACTGTCACATGCTTCACTTGAAGTTGTCGTTACATGTCACATCCTTTACTAGTCAAGTTTACTCTTATATGCTTTATTTGGAGTTGTTACCTCTTCTATCATTATGTGACTTCTTTTATTATTGAGTTACTCTTATTTGAAATTGTTGTTACATGATGTCATTTGTTGTCAAATTATTCTCATGCATTTAGACGTAGTTGCTAGTTCGTGCCATCTCTTTCATTGTTAGCGTTATTTATACCCTATAATCGGAAGTTTGCCATTTCATGGAAATACCTTCATTATCGAGTTTATCCTTAAGCAAATAGCTGAAGTTGAAGTTATTGGAAGTTATTAATCAATTTTAATTAAAGATGTGTTTAAAAGGGGTGTTGTTCATAGTTGAGTTACTTTCCCGTTCATTTGGTTGTTATTGAGATTCTATACACATTGTGTTTGAGTCGTGGGCTATTTGGTGTGGAAATTTCGATATTGCTTGTTCATTTGGAATGTTTGTGCCATAAGGGCATATGTGGTACGAGTTAATATTTCATGTTGTTGTAATGTAGCACATGTGAATTTTTGTGTGGATTGGTTGTTGTTATGCAGAGCATAAGGGTTGAATCTCATTGTTGCTATTATTCAGAGCATTAGGGTGGCAGCTCATTGTTGTTGATCATGCGGAGTGATACGGATAGCTATTGTGTTATTGTCCCGGTGGAGCGATAAGGGTGGCTATTATGCAGAGTGATACAGGTGGCTATCGGACTGATACGGGTAGCTAATGATATTGTCAGGGCGGAGAGATATGGGTGGCTATCAGAGAGATAAAGGTGGCAATGTCAGGGATGATGTATGATGGCCTAGGGTATTATGTTGATGATGTTCATGTGATGGTGTGATTTTTCTTGTGTATGCTATGCACCTTACGTGACTTGTTGTGTTTCTTTCAATGAGCTACTCGACATCTTTGATATTACTTGATGACTTGTGGTGTAATAGTACACATGCACAAGCATACACCGTAGCATTCTACTTGTACTAGTTCAGGAGTATAAAACTTGACATTTATTGATCATGCCCATGTATTCTTGTATTATCTGCTTTTGTGTTGATATTGAGCATGTGACCACGCTAGGCAGATTGTGATATAGAGTATGTGATCATGTCGGGCGGATTGTGATATTGAGCTTGTGACCATGCCGGGAAGATTGTGTTATTGAGCATGTGACCATGTCGCGCGGATTGTGTTATTGAGCCCGTGACCTTGCAGCGCGGATTGTGTTATTGAGCATGTGACCATGCCGGGCGCATTGTGTTGTTGAGCCTGTGACCATGCCGGACGCATTGTGATAGTGAGCTTGTGACCACGTCGGGCGCATTGTGATTGTGAGCCTGTGATTATGCCGGGCGGATTGAGACATTGGCATGTGTTTTGTCGGTGCGATTGTGATTAGAAATGTGGGCACAAGGTTCCGTAAGTATATGATTGTGGGTTGAGACTCGTGACTTGTGATTATGAGATGAGGTATCTCGGAGAAATTTCATTATGAAACTTGTGCTAGCATGGCTTGATTTAATTGGTTGTTATTTATTTTCCTTATTCGGTTTCAATGGTACTTTCAGAGTGTTCGTATTACTTTACTATTTATATCATATGTTGACTATTGTTACCATTTACTGATTCTTGCTTCCATTATTAGCTTTATACTTCTATACTGCACAAGTTATATTGACTAGTAGGTGTCATGACTTGTACCTCGTCACTACTCCACCGAGGTTAGTCTTGATACTTATAGGATATCGATCGTTCTATACTCATACTACACTTCTGTACATTTTTGTGTAGAGCCAGGTATTGGAGATATCAGACTCGGTCAGAGTTAGCTTATTGAACTCGAGGAGTCAAGGTGGAGCTGCTTGATCGTCATAGTCCCTTGGAGTCCTTTCCTTTAATTGTATTGACATCTTGTCATTTGAAAAGTATTGTATTTCGATCTTAAGATCTTTCCATGTATTCAGCTGGTGTTTGTGACTAAGTATTACCTAGTCATGGGAGGTTGTTATTATTATTGCTGCGTAGGCTCATTTCGCTTTTGTTCGGTATACATATTAAACTCTGTTTTAAATTATCATTGTTAAAACTGGCTTAATCGTTGTAAGTAATCGGCTTACATAGTCATATCGACTAGGTGCTATCACAACACCTGTGGTGGGATATTTAGGTCGTGACAAGTTGGTATTAGAGCTCTAGGTTCATAGGTTCTACGAGTCACAAGCAAGTTTAGTAAAGTCTTGTGGATCGGTACGGAGACGTCTGTACTTATCTTGGAGAGGCTATAGAACTATTAAGAAAACTCCACTTCTTTCTTTCCTATCGTGTAGATTTGTTGATTTCGAAGTTTTAGCTTTTGTATCTCTATTTTCTCATAGATGGTGAGGATACGCACTATCGGATCAACTGAACGAACACCCGCGCCCCTACTAGAGCCGCGAGAAGCTAGGGCAGATGTAGAGGACGAGGAGAGGCACATGCCGCAGCTAAAGCACCTGCCAGAGCAGCAGTTGAGGAGCCACTAGTAGCTCCGTTTGGGGGGCAGGCACCGAAGGCGCCTGTTGATACCCCCAAACTTTAGGAGACTTTAGCGCAGATCATGAGCATGTTTTGTACATTGGCTCAGGCGAGATTGATCTCCATTGCACCAGCTACTTCACAGATTGGGAGAGGAGGTCAGACTCCTACGCCTATACTCCAGAACATCAGGCTCATGTTGGTCATACTCCAGGTGTGGTGCACGTACAACTTGTTATTCCGGTACAGCCGGAGGTCAGGCTAGAGGCATCAGAGAAGAAGCAGAAGAGGCTTGAGAGTTTCAAAAGGTATAGTCCTCCTACTTTTAGTGGCACTGCTACCGAGGATACACATGGCTTTCTAGAGAACTGTCGTTATAGTCTCCGCACCATGGGTATTGTAGAGGTGAGCGGAGTTGCTTTTACTACATTTCAGCTATCGGGGGCAGCGTATAAGTGGTGGCAGGTTTATGAGGAGGGTAGACCAGCCGATGCAGCACCACCCACTTGGGCTCCGTTTTCAGAGATGTTTTTGAGGGAGTTTATTCCCCAGACCCTCCGGGACGCATGGTGCACAATTTTTGAGCAGTTGCGTTAGGGAACAATGAAGACGTCAGAGTATTCCATCAGGTTCAGTGAGTTATCCCATCATGCACCTACTTTGATTCCTACAGTCAGAAGTGAGTCTGCGGATTTATAGAGGGGCTAAGTTACGACCTTATATTCAGCATAGCTCGGGATTTGGAGACTGATACTCTATTTCAGTAGGTTGTAGAGATTGCCAAGAGATTAGTGTGTATTCGAGGTGAGAATAGGGAGGATAAGGAGGCCAAGAGGTCTCTAGGTTCTGGAGGATTCAGTGGATTCTACTCTTCAGCTATGACCCATTATGGTGGAGGCTCGAGCAGTCGGCAAGTCTAGTCAGTACTTCAGACTGCTCGTGGTGCTCCAGTTAGTCAGGGTACTCATATAGGGAAGTCATCCTTTAGTACACCACCTGCATGGGGTTCCCACAACGGTTATTCCAGTTATCCGGCACAGACTTAGTATGAGTAGTCACACCAGTAGAGGGGTTGTTATCAGTGTCGCGATGCTAGGCACATCATGAAAGATTTTCCTAGATTCGGGAGAGGAGGATTTCATTAGAGCACTCGTGTTATGGGCTCTATTCCAGTTGCTACTCCCTCTGCACAGCTAGCTAGGGGTGGAGGACACGCGGGTAGAGGGTGCCCTAGAAGGGGAGGCCCAGCCCGTTGACATGATTTCCATGGTAGGGTTGGGGCCGCTACACCAGATAGTGGCGTTATAGGTATGGTTTCGATTTATTATACAGGAGCATCATTCTTATATTGATTCGGTTCTTCTTATCGGGATGAGTCCTTCTATCTTGCTTCACACATGGGTTAGTTTCGTGATTCTTTTACTTTGCTTATGTGTTTAACCCTATTGGGAGACTCTATAGTGGTAGCCCATGTCTATCGTCTTGGTTTGTTCACAATTGAGAGTTATAAGACTAGAATGAACTTTATGTTACTCATTGCGGTACATTTTGATGTGATTTTTGGGTGGTTTGGTTACGATTTATGATTTAGGTGCTCTGCCGGCATGGGATGTTCATTTACGTGTGGTTATATTGTTTTGCGGAATTAAGTTAATGGAAGTTTTTGGTTGGTGTGATGTGTATTCTACTTGTGATTCAGAGCTGAGGGTGAGACCCTCGTATTTTCATGTGGTTTGATATGTTGAACCGGACTACGTGTGGCGGTGGAGATATATATTAGGGTGAGATCCTTGTGCTTAGTTAATATGTTTTGATTCTCCCTTGTGGAATTGATTCATAGTATGGCACTGATAGGGAGTTGTGCCTGTCGGGCTTGCTTGATAGTTCTCTCGTGTCTTCCTCTTTCAATATTCAGTCTTATTCGCATTGTACTTATTAGGTTTTAGCTTCCGAGGTGTGTGACCAGGTGGCGTTGTGTGACATGTTGATTTGGGTGAATGGATATGAGATCTTCATGTTTTTTGCATCGTTGTCAGTTTTGTGAAGGTTCGAGGCAAGGTTTTAGCTGATTTGAGATTGTTTGTTTGGTGTTAGATTTGATTATGCACAGCTATTATGGTCAGAGATGTTGTTATGGGCATATGTGTGACGTATTACATCATGTGGTTATACCTTGTTGGTGTATACATGAGTTGTTGCAGTTGGTCGGGGTTGATACCGTGTGTTAATATGAGAATCGAGTCTTTAAGAAATGATCTGATGGTGACGAACTTAGTTCTAAGGCTTATCAGTGTGGGTGGAAGGAATAATCTTCAGTTAAGATGGTGTTGTCGAGCCCATGTGGATTGGGGTGACGTGGGATCACCCGTGAGCATGTGTATGATAAGTGATTTGAAGATTTCGGAACGGTTCTTGGCACGTTCAAGGACGAACACTTGATTAAGAGGGGGAGAATGTAATGACCCGACAGGTCATTTTGAAAATTAGCATCCCTTTCAGTGGCTTAAGGTCACGAGCAACTTCGTATTATGTATTACGACTTATGTGTTTGGTCGTGTTTGGTTTTCGGATGATTCGAGATTGATTTGAAAGAACAATTATTGTTTTAGAAGCTTAAATGAAAAGAGTTTACCGGAGTTTGACTTTTGTGTAGACGACTCTAGAATGGTCCTTTGATGATTCCAATACCTCGTATGGTGATTTTGGACTTAGGCGTATGCCCGAATTTGGATTTGGAGGTTCATAGGTTGATTTGATGAATTATAGCGAAAGTTGGAAAAGTTGAAGGTTTGAAAGGTTGAGAGATTCGACCAGGAGTTTACGTTGTTGATATTGGGTTCAGATTGTGATTCTGAGAGTTGAAACAGCTCTGTTGTGTCATTTGGGAATTGCATGCAATATTTGACGTCATTCCGGGTTGATTTGATATGATTTGGCACGAGTTGTAGAAGTTGAAAGTTCATAAGTTCGTTAAGTACGATCTGAGGTGAGATTCGTAGTTATGATGTTTTTTTATGTGATTTGATGCCTCGAGTCGGTCCGTGTTATGTTGTGGAACTGGTTGCTATGGTTGGACGGGGTCCCTAGGGCCTCGGGCGTGTTTCGGATAGGCCACATGCCATTTCCTTCCATTGTTTGATAGTTATTCTATCATCTAGTGTCTTCTTAATCGCGTTCGCGTAGTGTTATGGTGAGCTCATGTACTTTATTCTTCACGGTCCCGAAGAGGGGACCATGTTCGTGAAGCTTGAGGGACTTATGCAATCGCATTCGCGGTCTGAGGTACGCGATCGTGTATAAGGGAAACGGGAAGGAGGCATCAGGTCTTTGATGACCGCGATTGCGAGAGTGCAACCACGTTCCCATAATGAGCTAGAGGTTGTGTGTCGCGTTCGAGTTTTCTTTTACGCGTTCGCGAAGAACATTTGGTCAGCTATTATTATTTTGTCTCCGAAATCGCTAGGGTAATTGCGCGATCGCAATGAATAAATCACCCGGCAGAATATAAGTACTTTATTTTGAGGAATTTTGATATTTATCACTTTTTGGGTTAGAGAGCTCGGTTTTGGGCCTATTTGTTTAAGGTATTTTCATGCTTTCGATTGGGATAAGTGTGTTTCACCCAGATTTGATTATATTTCGTGATTCCATCTTTTTTTCATCATTAAATTAGTGATCTAAGTTGGAAAAAATTGTTGATTTTCCTAAAAACATTGTAAAATGTAAAATGAGGAATTAAAGACCGATTTGATGTCAGAATTGGATAATATTGGTATGGTTGGAATCGTATCGGAATAGGTATTCAGTTTTTGCAAATTTTGTCGAGTACCGAGGTGCGAGCCCCGGGTTTACTTTTTCAGTTGACTTTTTTCGTTTTCATTAAAGATCGAAACTTTATTATTCAGAGGTTTGTTTCACAGAGAAGGTCATTTACAGTATTGATTTGGCTTCTTTGAGGTAAGTATCTTGCCTAAACTTATGTGGGGGAACTACCCCTTAGGGTTTGAGTTGTTCGTGCTATTTGTGTTATGTGAAAGCCATGTACACGAGGTGACGAGTGCGTACTTGGCCTTATATGTGGAAATTGACCTGTTTCGACTCTTAGGCTTCATTCATGTATTTACTTGGAATTGTTAGCACATGTTATGCCTCTTATTCACCATGTTTACTATCACATGCGTTACTTGAAGTTGCTGTTACATGTCACATCCTTTACTTGTCAAGTTTATTCTTACATACTTTATTTTGAGTTGTTACCTCATCTATCATTATTTGACTTCATTTATTTTTGGGTAACTCTTACTTGAAAGTGTTGTTACATGATGTCCTTTGTTACCGGATTATTCTCATGCATTTAGACGTAGTTGCTAGTTCGTGTCATCTTTTTCATTGTTATCCTAATTCATATACTAGAATCCGAAGTTTGCCATTTCATGAAAATACCTTCATTATCGAGTTTATCCTTAAGCGAATAATTGAAGTTGAAGTCTTTGGAGGTCATTAAGCTATTTTAATTGAAGTTGTGTTTAAAGGGGGTGTTGTTCATAGTTGAGTTACTTTCCCGTTTATTGTGTTGTTATTGAGATTCAATACACATTGTGTTTGGGTCGTGGCCAATGTATTATAGAAATATTGATACTGCTGGATCTTTTAAAAAGGTTGTGGCCTATGGGCACTTGTGGTACAGTTGATATGTCGTGTTGTTGTGATGTAGCACATGTAAATTTTTGTGTGGATTGGTTGTTGTTATGTGGAGCATAAGAGTGTCACCTCACTATTGTTGATCGTACGAAGTGATATGGGTGGCTATTGTGTTATTGTCCGGGCGAAGCGATAAGGGTGGCAATTATTCGGAGTGATACAGATGGCTATCAGAATGATACAGGTGGCTAATGATATTGTCAGGGCAGAGTGATACAAGTGCTTATTGGAGAGATAAGGGTGGCTATGTCAAAGATGATGTATGATGTCCTGGGGGCATTATGTTGATGATATTCGTGTGATTGTGTTATTTTTCTTGTGTATGTTATGCACCTTACATGACTTGTTGTGTTGCTTTCAATGAGCTACTTGATGTCTTTGATATTACTTGTTGACTTGGGTTGTAATAGTACACTCGCATAAGCATATACCATAGCATGCCACTTACACTAGTTTAGGAGTATGAAACTTCACATTTATTGTTCATGCCCATGTATTTTTGTATTATCTGCTTTCATGTTGATATTGAGCATGTGACCACACGGGGTGGATTGTGATATTAAGCCTGTGATCATGCCGGGCGGATTCTGTTATTGAGCCTGTGACCATGCCGTGTGGGTTGTGCTATTGAGCCTGTGACCATGCCAGGCGGATTGTGTTATTGAGCTTGTGACCAGGTCGGGCGGATTGTGATAGTGAGCCTGTGACCATGCTGGGCGGATTGTGATTGTGAGCCTGTGATCATGCCAGAGGAATTGAGATACTGCACATGATTTGTCCTTGCGGTTGTGATAAAACAAGTGGGCACAAGGTGTCGTGAGCATATGATTGTGGGTTGAGACTCGTGACTTGTGATTATGAGATGAGGTATATCGGAGAAATTTCATTATGAAACTTGTGCTAGCATGGCTTGATTTAAATGATTGTTATTTGTTTTCCTTATTTGGTTTCAATGGTACTTACACGGTGTTCGTATTACCTTACTGTTTATATCATATGTTGATTTTTGTTTCCATTTACTAATTCATACTTCCATTATTAGCGTTATACTCTTACACTGCATAAGTTATTTTTACTAGTAAGTGTCTTGACTTGTACCCTGTCACTACTCCACCGAGGTTAGTCTAGATACTTATAGGGTACCGATCGTAGTGTACGCATACTATACTTCTGCACATTTTTATGCAGAGCCAGGTATTGGAGATAACGGACTGGGTCAGAGTTAGCTTATGGATCGCGAGGAGTCAAGGTAGAGCTGATTGGTCCTCGCTGTCCGTTGGAGTTCTTTCCTTTCATTGTACTGCTAGCTTGTCATTTGAACAATATTGTGTTTCGATCTTGAGATCTTTTCATGTATTCAGCTAGAATTCATGACTCTGTATTACCTAGTCTTGGGAGGTTGTTATGATTATTGCCGCGTAGGCTTATTTTGTTTTTGTTCGGTATTCATATTAAACTTTGTTTTAAATTATCATTGTTAAAATGTCTTAATCGTTGCAAGTAATCGACTTACCTAATCTTAGAGATTAGGTGTTATCACGACGCATGTGGTGAGATTTTTTGGATCGTGACAATTCCAGTATTCACCAATCATTATTTAATTATTTCTCTCACATTACTAGGGCTGCTTATCGGGCGGATTGGGCGGTTAATTACTCTTAACGGTTTGGTTTAATGGTTATCGGCTTTTAAATGTATTAATCTGCTAGCCACCCGATAAGATATCGGGCGGATTGGTATCGATTTAGCTCTTATCGGGCGGTTATCGGGCGGTTTATCGGCCTAATTCAATCAATATTGCGTGCATTAATTGTTTGTTGACCGCCTAACATACAAATTCAGAATAGAAAATTACACATTGAGTCCATACATACATGTCTGTTAACGCCTACATAAGAATGATGTAGTGGGTCATGTGGTGTAGAGTGAAAAACGCAGAACACATTGTAGTCTACATTACATCCCAAAGCAGACTATAATATGATGTAATTAAGAAAAAAATAGTTCTAATTGATACGCTACTGCAACTCATGCTAGCTATAACATGGATCATACAAGGATATCAAATTTTATTGAGATAACTATGTGATTGCCTGGGTTTAGATGCAAAGGAACAATTTCAGTAGTTTAGCTCATTAAATATAATGGTATCGAAGCTTTTATTAATTTATTCATAGCACAACGAAGCAAAATTACAATAAATGTGCGGTCCTTCCCTTTGTTTCTTGTTCATTTCTCTTAGAAAGGTAACAATATATTAATAATTAACACAAAGATTGTGCTGAAGCCATACTTACAATTTTAAAAAGCAAAGATATGAGTTTGCTCTTCATACTAGGGCACTAAGATGGAGTGATGGAAGCCTGGACGTCGACGGGATAGAGTACTGCGGGTGGCTGCTGGAGTGCTGGTTGAATTTCTACTAAAGCTAGTTGAATTATGGTCGAATAAAGAGAACCATAATTCTGCCAGTGGCTGCTGGTTGAAGTTTAGGCGTTAGGGTTCTGATTATTTAGGAAATAGGCGTTAGAACTTAGAGATAGAGTACTGGAAGAAGTGGAAGGGTTTTTGATACTTAATATATATATATATAAATATATATATATATATATTTTTTTTTTTTTTTTTTTTTTTTTTTTT
>AWOL01S0013899.1:191388-207814 GCA_000715115.1 Nicotiana otophora
TTCTCTTTAAAATTCATAATTCAAATGCCAAAATCAAAGATAGATTCATGACATATATTCAAAACCGAATAGAAAATACTTACCCCAATCCATGTGGTGAAAATTGCCTCCAAGATTGTCCAAATCTGAGCTCCATACCTCAAAATATGTTAAAATAACAAAGATCTCTGAAATAGGGTACTTTAAACACTACTCCAGAGGTACCCTTCACGATCGCGGTAACCAACCTCGCGATCGCGATTCAAATATATTTAACCTATCTCGATCGCAGCCATTTCCCCACGATCACGATGAATAAATTTCCATTACCCTTCCCAAACTCTTCTCAGACAGCCTGTAGTGAGTCATAACTTTATAGACACAAAGGGCTACAACTCTTATGTTTTATCATCTCTAAATTCATTATAGATTGCAATATAAGCTTCCAAAGATGGGTCAATGATAGTAGAATTTGTTTCTACGTGATCGCGTAAAAGCTTCCGCGATCGTGATTCACAGTGCCCAAAACAACAATTTTCTCTTCGCTAACGCGGCCCAAAGTCCGCGATCGCGATGCACACCCCTATGGACAAAAACCAGCAACTAAAAATGGCTTAGAAATATTCTGAAACCACCCCAAAACTCACTCGAGCACAAGTATCAAAACATATTACGGACCTACTCGAGGCCTCAATCACACATATTAACATTAAAACCACGAATCATCAATTAAGATCAATCTCTTAAGTTCATAAACTCAAACTTCGAACCAAACATCCGATTCAAGCCTAACTAATCCGGAATGAATCCAAATTTTGTATACAAGTTCCAAACGACATATTAAACCTATTCCGACTCCCAGAATAATGATCTGAATCTGATAACATCAAAGTCAACTCCCGAACAAACCTATGAACTTTCCAAAGCTTCAAATTGCCAACTTTGGCCAAAAAGTGCTGAAACCTTCTAGGAACATCCAAAAGCAAACCCAGGCATACGCCCAAGTCCAAAATCACCATCCAAACCTCAAGGAACCATCAAAACTCCAATCTAGGGTAGATACAGAAAAGTAAAACTTGGTCAACTCTTCCAACTTAAAGCTTCTAAAATGAGAATCATTATTCCAAATAAATTCCAAATCATCTGAAAACCAAAACCGATGATACACGTAAGTCATAATACATCATACGAATCTACTCATGCCCTCGAGCTATCAAACGAAACACAAATGCTCAAAACGGCTGGTCACGTCGTTACAACGGGCCTGAGGTTGACTTTTTGGAAAAAATATAAAGATCATAGTTTTATTTATTGTAATTGATTTATCTTGTATTGTTTGATGTTATTAAGTTATTTTTGGTTAGATTTGAGTTATGTGGAGGTGAATTTTAGGGGATAAGCTATTTCTAATGGTTCAGTTGGCCTAGTTGAGGTAAGTGTCTTGCCTAACTTTTTGTAGGGGAAACTACCCCTTAGGATTTGGGTTGATTGTGCTATTTATGTTATGTGAAGCTGTGTACGCAAGGTGACAAGTGGGTACACAGGCTATATGTTGTATTTGACCGGTTTAGGTTATCTACACTCTTTCCATGCCTTAAATTGAATTGTCAAAACATGTTATATCTCTCATTGTTAATCTACTCTTACATGCTCTATTTGATGTTGTTAGCACTTGTTCTACCTCTTAGTTATTATTTTGCTCTTGTATGCTTTAGTTAAAGTTATTGCCTTCCTTATTGTCTTGTTACCTCTTAATTGTTGAATCACATTTAATTGAAGTTGTTATTTCATGGAATATCATCTTGTTGAGTTATTGGTGTTAAAGTTGCAATAGATGTTATCATATTGAGGCGAAGTTGTTAATTGTTGAGATACCTTTCCTTGTTGAGCATTCTCACTCAGTTGGTTATTGTTGAAATTCTTGTACACATTGTGGTTCAGCCATGGGCTATTTATTGTGGAAATATTAGTGTTGTTAATTTTGTGACATGTGGGCACTTGTGGTGTGAGTTGTGATTGTGTTGTGAAATTGATACGTATGCGGTGGTATAACGCTAGGGGTTGATATGCATGCAGTGAGATAAAGTGGGCTTGCTACACGTGTTGCTAGTAGGGGAACTACTTGAAGCCATGCGGTGAGATAAGGTGAGCTAAAATGCGTGTAGCTATTTCGGGAAGAATGATTTTCAATGTAAAGCTCACGTGGCAATATAAGGAAAGATTGTGATTGCAATAGTGAATGTGAATATGAGGCGGTACCTTGCCTGTGATTTTCATTGTACATTCCATGTTGGAACAACTTGTTGATTTGAACGGTCATTGTTATTCCTTTAATCATTCATCCGTATTTTTATTGTGTCTGGTTATTCATTGTTATCTTGGTATTAGAATGATTGTGGTTTCTTGGGTGAGTCATGCATTCTATGTTAGTTGTTGTATTGCTTTAACATGCTAGTCTGTGCCTCCATTATAACTTGGTGAATTGATTGTTATTGTGAATTTAATTGCCTGGAGTCACTGTATCATATTCTGTTAAGTTGTTGATAACATAATGGTTTAAATAAAAAAATTATTAACATGCTTTATTCTATGTGCCTATTAAGATATAACTTGTTACCTCACTCGGTACCTTATTATTCTAAATGGTTATCGCACTTCACTATAATTGGGTTCTTAAATTATACTCATCACCTTGTTAGATATTTACCTTACTGAAAATTATTATCATGTTTTCCTTTAAAGAATTCTATATTTAATTCGTTAATTTAACTTAAGTTTTGCTTTCTTTAAAAATAATACTTTTACTCAATTTTATTGATTTCTAATTTAAAGCCATCCGATACTCTGTTTCGTATAAATTGTATATTATTTTACTTTACTTGATTTCTAAAATAAACTCATTATTTTATTTGACACCTTAATATATTCAAGATTGTTATTATGTTTTATGGTATTTAAATATATCTCTCATTCATATAAATTGATATTTGTCACGGTTGCAAAGTACATGGTAGCACGTGGCCTTTGCCGTGCGAAGGTGATTGTTATTGTGGGCACGAGGTGCCATATATGTAAGATTTGAAAATTGTGGTTTATGACTTGTGGTTTATGAGGTGTGGTGCCTCGGGGTAATTTTTGTTGTAAGTTCATGCATTGGGAGCAATTTGATTATTTGAGTTGTCATCTATTTTTTCTTATTTGAATTCATTTATATCTCATTGGTGTTCTGATTATGTTGTTTCTTTATTTCTCGTTTACTACTTGCTGCCATTTATGTTTCTATTACTTCATTGTTAGTTGTAAATCAATAATATTTCCGCCATTGGTCTTATATTGATGTTCTTTCCATTGTAAGCTTGTGTATTTCTTGAACAGGTTTCTATGTCTAGTAGGTGTCTTGACCTGGCCTTGTCACTACTCTACCGAGGTTAGACTTGATACTTACTGGGTACCGTTGTGGTATACTCATGCTATGCTTCTGTATATTTTTGTGTAGATCCAGGTATTATGTTCGTGTTGTTGAGAGTTGCATCTGCGCCCCGGGAGACTTCAAGGTATACCCGTTTGACGTTCGCAGGCTGCGGAGTCACCATCTTACTTCATTATGCTACTGTTAAATTGTAATTCAAAACAGTATTATGTTTAGAATTTCTAGTGTGTTTCAGTAGTGCTTATGACTCCGTACTACCGGTTTTGGAAAATGAATAACTATTGTCTACTTACGGTTATGTGTATCATTTAATGGTTTGTGATTAATGCTTAAATAATTCTATTCTTTTATTAAATCAACATGTGTTAGGCTTACCTACTCATATAGACTAGGTGCCTTCACGACATCCTAAGGTGGAAAATTGGGGTCGTGACACAAATTTTAGGGGAAAAGCTATGGGTTGAATTGGCCTAGTTAAGGTACGTATCTTGCCTAACTTTGTGTAGGAGAACTACCCCTTAGGATTTTGGTTGATTGTGTTATTGTTTTATGTGGAAGACTGATTGGCCAAGGCCTGAACATCTATGGCTAGTGGTCTCTCTGCTGCCGGTAGATATGCTAAATTGCCCATACTCTCCGCCTTTCGACTCAAGGCATCGACCACCACATTGGCCTTCCTGAGATGATATAAAATAGGGATATAATAGTCTTTAACAAACTATAACCTTCTCCGCTACCGCAAATTAACATATTTCTGCTTGAACATATGTTGGAGACTCCGGTGGTTGGTATAGACCTCACATGGAATAACGTACAAGTAGTGCCTCCAAATCATCAATGCATGAACAATAGTTGCCAATTCCATGTCATGACAAAGATAATTCTTCTCATGAACCTTCGGCTACCGAGACGCGTAGGCAATCACCCTACTGTCTTACATCAACACCGCGCCAAGCCCAATACGTGACGCATCACAATACACGGTGTAAGACCCCAAACCCGTAGGCAACACCAACACTGGGGTTGTAGTCAAAGTAGTCTTGAGCTTTTGAAAGCTCGCCTCACACTCCTTGGACCATTTGAAAGGAGAACCCGTCTGGGTCAATCTGGTCATAGCAATGGATGAGAAACTCTCTACGATCCAACGATAATACCCGGCCAAACCAAAGAAAACTCCAGATCTCTATAGCTGAATTGCTTTAATCTTCTTTATATCTACCTTAATCCCTTCACTCGACACCACATGACCCAAAAACGCCACCAAATCAAGCTAGAATTCTCTCTTTGAGAATTCTGCATGCAACTTCTTCTCCCTCAAGGTCTGGAGCATGACACTCAGATGTTGCTCATGATCTTCTCGACTGCGGGAGTACACCAAGATGTCGTCAATAAACACAATGATGAATGAATCAAGATATGGCTGGAATACATTGTTCATCGCCTGCATAAATATTGCTGGGGTGTTGGTCAACCCAACTGGCATCACAAGGAACTTGTAGCGACCATACCATGTCCTAAAAGCAGTTCTCGGAATATCAGGATCCCAAATCTTCAACTGATGATACCCTGACATCAAATCAATTTTTGAGAACTCTCTAGCACCCCGTAGCTGGCAAATAAGTCATCAATACGAGGTAATGCGTACATGTTCTTCACTGTAACCCTATTCAACTGCCGCTAATCAATACACATTTGCATAGAACCATCCTTCTTCTTCACAAACAGAACCGGAGCACCCCATGGCGAAACGCTCGGCTGAATCAAACCCTTATAAAGAAACTCTTGCAACTGCTCCTTTAAATCCTTCAACTTTGTCGGTGCCATACGATATGGTGGAATAGAAATGGACTGAGTGCCTGGAAACAAGTCAATACTAAAATTGATATCTCTATCGGGCAGCATGCCTAGAAGATCTACTGGAAATACACCCGGGAAGTCTCTCAGTATCGGAACTGACTCAACAGTAAGAGTAACATCACTGACATCTCTCACAAAGGCTAGAGTATAATCCAATGCTAGGAGTATAATCCTATGTACCCCTCCAATCTAACCGCGACAAACCTCACATAGCTAGTGTCACAATCTCGGCGTGACAGTCCAGAATAGCATGATAAGGTGACAACCAGTCCATGCCCAAGATCACATCATTATGTACCATATTGAGTACCAATAGATCAACTCTTGTATCAAAACCATCAATAACAACTAAACACGACCGATATAGACGGTCCACAACAGTAGAATCTCCCACAGGTGTGGACACATAAATAGGAGAACTCAAAGAATCACGAGATATATCCAAATACGGAGTAAAGTCGATGCCACATATGAATAAGTGGAGCCCGTATCAAATAAGACTGATGCATCCCTATGACAAATTGGAACCATACCTGTGATGAATGCATCTTATGCGACTGCCTCCGTCCTACCTAAAAAAGCATAGAATCTAGCATGGCCTCCACCTCTAGGGCGACGTCTATCTTCCCTGACCCCCACCCCTAGCTGGCTGTGCAGGTGGAGCAGCAATTGGAGAAGTAACCATGGCCAGTGAAGTCTATGGACTAGGTAGAATCCTGGGAGCCTGGGAAGTCTGTAGAGGTGCACCCCTCCTAAGTTTGGGGCAGTCCCTCAACTTATTCTTGGTGTCACCATACTCAAAACAAGCTCTTGGTGGGCGTGGCTGCTGAAGATGACTTCTACCTAGTCGGCTAGACTGACCACTAAAGGCAACCCCTGCAGAAGGTGCACTAGATAGTGGCCGAGAAAATGGGCAACCTGAGACCTCAGAATAGCTATAGCACTACTAGATGTTGGAAGTTCTAAATGAATGTGATAGTTCACATAGCCCCTGCTATGACGGGTTGCAGCCGTGGCGCGGGCACCACTATATCCTCTAGAATCTCAAGGCCTCTTGGCCTTCCTGTCCTCTCTCTCACGGGCCTGTATACCCTCCAACCTCTGTGCAATATCTACCACCTACTGATACAGGTTATCCATCTCCAACTCTCAAGCCATGCTGAATCTAATACTATAGTTGAGCCCCTCTATGAATCGATGGACTCGCTCTCTCCCTAATAAAATCAAGATAGGTGCATGTCTGGACAACTCACTTCTGATGGTATATTATGACACTGTCATAGTACACTGGCACAACTGCTCAACGTCTGTGTGCCATACATCCCGAAGGGTCTAGGGAACAAACTCTCTTAAGAACATCTCTAAAAACTGAGTCCATGTGAGTGCTACATCGACTGGGTTACCCTCCTCCTAAGCCTTCCACCACTGATACACTACTCCAGACAGCTGGAATGTCGTAAAAACAACTCTGTTCATCTCCACAATACCTATGATGTGGAGAATACGGTGGCATTTCTCTAGAAACTTCTCCACATCCTCTGTAGCCAGGCCACTATAAGTAGGAGGATGATACTTCTTGAACCTCTCAAGTCTCAGTTGCTCCACCTCATATGCCACTTCCCTAACCTTGGGCTCAACCGGAACAACAAGCTATGCTGGCATAACCTCCGGGACCTGATCAACATGGACCCACTGCTCTGGAGTACGGGAGTTTGAGCTCCTCCCCTAGTCCGAGATGTGGTTGGTGTAAGTGGAATCAACCCCGCCTGAGCTAGAGTACTGAACATGCTCAAATATTGTGCTAGGGTCTCATCAAGTGAAGGGGTGATAATAGACTCCTCGGGTGCCTACCGCCTAATCAGAGCTACTAGCGACTCCTCAGTTGCTGCTCGGGTAAGTGCTCTAGCTGCACCACATGCCCCTCCTTGACCTCTGCCCTGACCTCTTGTGACTCTAGCAGAGGGCGCAAGTGTTTGATCGTCAGATCCAGCAATATCTGTCCTCACCATCTATGAGAGAATAGAAAGTCAAAGATTTAGATTTCGTAGTCAACCAATTCACACGATAAGGAATACAAGAAGTGGAATTTTCCTAACAGTTTCTGTACCCTCTCGATGATAAGCACAAACACCTATGAACCTAGAGCTCTGATACCAACTTTTCACGACCCTAATTTCTCACCATAGGATGTCGTGATATTACCTAGTATTTAAGACTAGGTCAGCCAATCATTTAATAATAGCTTAACAGAAAGAACAAAATAGAGATACTAAAATAAAATCAATAAGCTCATATTAATTTCCAAAATAGAACATCAATAACATAATTCCAAAAACCGGTGGAACTGAGTCATAAGCTTTACAGAATATTCTAAAACCTTTACTACAACACTGTCTTATAAAGGAAATAATAGTAATGAGAAAATAATAGGAGGTGACTCCGAGGCCTGCAGACGTAGAGCATATATACCTTGAAGTCTCCGAAAAATAAAGCTAATCAGTCAATCACTAGTGTCCACCATGGGCAGACGTACCTGGATCTGCATAAAAGATATGTAGAAGCATAATATGAGTACACCACAACGGTACCCAGTAAGTATCAAACCTAACCTCGGTAGAGTAGCGATGAGACCAGGTTGAGACACCTAATAGGACAAGATAACAGAACAAAAACATAATAACGGGAAGTAATGAAAAGCGGAGAAATGAATGATAACCGAATTTTAAGCACAAAAAAGGCCACAAGAAGGAAACACATAATGAGAATCATAAATAATCAAATAAGGACAAAAATGTTAAGACAAGGAAGAATAGCAACAAGAACTGTTCAACCAATAAAATCTTTCAATATGAAGCATACAACAAGAATCACAAATAAGGTACCGCCTCGTATTCACATTTCACAACTTTAATCACAATCTTTCCTTATATCACTGTGTGAGCCTTACATTTAGTTTTGAATTATTGTTTTTCCGAAATAGCTACGCGCGTTTTAGCCCACCTTATCTCACAGCGTGGCTTCAAGTAGTTTCCCTACTAGCAACGCGCGTATCAAGCCCGCCTTATCTCACTGCATGTGTATCAACACCTAGCCTTATACCACCGCATGTGTATCAATATCACAATATAATCTCAACTCGCACCACAAGTGCCCGTATGCCACAACTTGCGAAAAGATCAATAATACCAATGTTTTCACAACAAATAGCTCGTGGGTCAATCACAATGTATACAATAATCTCAATAACAACAAGATGAATGAGGAATACTAAACAACGAAAGGTATCTCATAAATTAACAACTTCACCTCAATGTGATAATGACTTTTATAACTTCAACACCAATAACTCAACAAGAAGATATTCCACAAAATAACAACCACGAGTAAGAGTGATTCCGCGATAGTGAGGTAACAAGGCAATAAGGAATATAACAATATCAACTAAAATATATGAGTGCAAATATAACAAGTAAGAGGTAGAACAAGTGCTACAACGTCAAATAAAGCATGTGAGAGTAGATTAACAAATGTAAGAGTAGATTAGCAATGAAAGATGTGACATGTTATAACAATTTAATTAAAGGTATCGAAAGAGTCTAAATAATCTAAACACGTCAAATACTATATATAGCCAGTGTAACCACTCGTCACCTTGCGTACACGGCTTTCAGATATCACAAATAGCACAATCAACTCAAATCATAAGGGGTAGTTTCCCCCACACAAAATTAGGCAAAATACTTACCTCAACTAAGCAAACTAAACCCTCGGAAATAGCTTTTCCTCTAAACTTCACCTCCACATGGCTCAAATCTAACCAAAAGTGACTTAATATCATCAAACAATGCAAGGGGAATCAATTACAATAATTAAAGCTATGATCTTTACAATTTTCCCAAAACGTCAACTATAAAGACCCGACCAGTTGTTTTGAGTATTTTAGCCCCGGTCCCTTATTTATTTCCTCCGCTATGTTATAGTGTGGTTATGTGAATTGCCGGGGTGTTTGCCTCTGGTTTCGGGTGAGTTTCGGAGTGAAATGTGCCATGTAGTCCCTAAGTTGGAGGTTTACGTTGAAAGAGTTGACCGTAGTTTGACTTTTATGTAGACGACTCCGGAATGGAATTTTGACGGTTCCAATATCTTTGTATGGTGATTATATACTTAGGATCGTGTCCGGATGTTGATTTGGAGGTCCGTAGGTCGTTTCGGCGTGAATCGGCGTAAGTTAGAAAGTTGAAGGTTTGGAAGGTTGGAAAGTTTTACCGGGAGTTGACCTTATTGATATAGGGGTCGAATTCTGATTATGTAAGTTGGGATATGTCCGTCATGTCATTTATGACTTGTGTGCAAAATTTAACATCAATCAGAGTTGTTTTGGTATGAATCTGTTACATCTCGCGTTTTCGTATGTTAAAGTTTCGTCTTCAGTTAATCGACGTAGATTCGGGGATGAGCTTATCTTGAGGTTAATGTATTTATGCCATTTATAACAAGCGGTAAGTAAGTGCCATAAAAGATAAAGGGTACACAAATTAAAGAAAATGAGTTTCGTTGAAGGTTGTAAATTTAGGATGAAATACGGTCCAAACTATAATACCCGATACTTATGGACTAATACCATACAAGGTATCATATGACCGTGATAGTATGGTGTATAAAGTATATTAAAAATGAGTAGAATTTTAAGTAATTTAAGATAATTCTTAATTATGTGGGTAATTGGTTACTTACCGGGTAACGAGACATTACCTTATTACCTAATAAGTGGATAAAGATTACAATTTTCTACCCCACCCCCACGTGGCACTAAGCCACTATTAATACATATGACTAAGTAGTCATATGAGCTTAGGTGGCTATCTAAGGTGAATAGGACTTTAACGTGTAATCCATTCAAAGTGGTATAAAGTTTGGTTTCATTACAAAGTTGGTCTCATTTTGGACATAGAATAAGAAAGTAAGAATCAGATACCTTTCCTCCAAATTCTAAGCAATTCAAAAACAGACGCTATGGTTCAATCCAACAAAGTTTCCAACGAAAATTCTTGCAACCAAACAATTCCAACGAGAATTGTTAGAACCGTAGCAACGTAAAAATTTGCGCTTCTAAAGGAGTACGGTGCAATCTTTTCCAAGAATATTATACGGATTTTTTCCTACTCCAGGTATGTTAAGGCTACCCCTTCTTTCTTTTTGGCATGACCCAAATTATACAGAAGAAACGAGCAAACGCACAGTTTTCATAAACGACTTTATTCATAGAAATACTAGGGGTCTCTGAGTTTTTGATTCCCCATGTGACATATTATTATATCTTTTGTTAATGGGTCTCAGAATAATATGCAGTTGATAAAGATTATCCGAAAGGAATATTAAGATTATCAACATATTTTCATGCATTTCATTTATTTATACATGTACATTGACCCATGACCAGATGGCGTTATATACGCGTATTTATATGTGTATATATATATATATGGGATATGGAAAAAAGGTTATGGCATTATATACGCACCACAACCTGATCAGTTGGTATATGTTGATGATGTTGCCCACAGTGGTCGAGACGATATGATGGGATGCCCTTAGAGGCTTGATGATATTATGTACACCTATACCTATGCATGATACGACATTTATATGCACGTGCATGACATTATTAATGTTTCTGAATTTACAAAGTTATTCAGACTTACATATGGATTTCTTTATTCCATGTTTCATCTATGTCTTTTATGTACTGATTTTCATGCATTACATACTCAGTACATTATTCGTACTAATGCCCTATTTCCCGGGGCCTGCGTTTCATGCCCGCAGGTGCAGGTAGGCATGTTGACGGTCCCCCTTCTTAGGATCCTTGATCAGCGAGAGTTTAGGTGTTCCACTTGATCCGGAGCTGCTTTTGATTTTGGTACGATATGCTTGTATACATATATGGGTATGACGTGGCTCAGTCCCGTTTTTGTACAGTTGTATTTCTATTAGAGGTCTGTATATAAAGGTATAGTCGGATAGTATGCGGCCTTGTCGGCTTCCAGTTTTAGGAATATAGTTGTTTATAGCAGTCTTGCCGGCTCGTCCCACTATATTCCGTATGTATATGTATATATATCTTTTGGACAGGTTTCCCTCACGTATATTATTCATGTTTATATCTTAAACACATGCTTAAGGATGTTCGACATGTAGGATTCGAGCACCCATTGCGGCCCATATGTTTGGGTCGTGACAAAAGTGGTATCAGAGCTGTTCTGTCCTAGGGTTGTCTACAGACCGTGTCCAGTAGAGTCTTTTTATGGGTGTGTTGTGCACCACACTTATAAACAGGAGGCTACAGGACATATAAGATGTTATCCTCTCTTTTTATCTTAGATGGTGCGATATAAGAATTCATGTTCCTACCGATATGTTATATTTTCAGCAATGCCTCCAAAGACTACAGCCGCCCAGAATGGAAAGTCCGTGGCTTGTGCGATTACTAGTCGAGCGCCACAAGTGACCAGGGTTCGGGGGGAGTCTCATAGTGAGATTCCATCTAAGACTTCACATACCCCGCCCTCTTTAGGAGAGCTCCAAGGGGCACCAGCTCCAGCGCCAGCCCCTGTACGTTCAGCCCCTCACCCGGATGCACCGGGTCAGGAGATGAGAGATGCTATTCAGCTATTAACTCGATTAGTAGCCGCACATGCTCGGCGTTAGGAAGTAGGTATTGGTCATGCAGATAGGTCCGTCAGTTCGAGGGTTCGTGGTTTTATTAATTTAGACCCTCCGGTATTCACGGGGGCATATCCAAACGAGGACCCTCAGGTATTTATTGATAGAATGTAGAGGACATTGAGGGTAATGAAGACCACTGTGACTGAGTCAATTGAGCTAGCTTCCTATAGACTCCAAGAGGTGCAATTAATTGGTACGAGTCTTGGGAATTGTCTAGGGGTGAGGATGCCCCTCCAGCAGTATGGAAAGAGTTTACAGAAGCTTTTCTTCCTCATTATCTGCCACCAGAGCTTAGACGGGCCAGAGTTGATAGGTTCTTGACCCTTAGGCAAGGTAACATGAGTGTTCGAGAATACAGTCTTCAGTTTGATTCATTGGCTACGTATGCTCCCACTATTGTATCTAAGATGGAGGATCGGGTTCACCGGTTCGTGATGGGATTAGAGCCGCACTTGCTTAACGATTTTACGTAGGTCTCACTTCAGCCAGACATGGATATTTCTCGTATTCAAGCATAAGCTCAAGGTGTAGAGAAGCGTAAGCAGAAGCAGATGGCCGGTCGTGAGCATGATAGGGCCTAGAATAAGAGAGTGTGGTCTTTGGGTCCTTACGGTGAGTTTCAAGGTGGTCAAAGACAACAATACCCGAGGTATCCAGCCCAGCCATCTGCTAGCGCTCCCCCTCACTTTGGCGATAAGAGATTTGATCGTTCTACATATTCAGGGCCTGGTCAGCATTTCAGGGCCTCAGGTTCTCAGTATAGGGGTGAGTCAAGTCAGATGAGGCCACCCTTGCCACGATGTGCTCAGCGTGGTAAGTAGCATGCCGTGCAGTGCCGAATGGGGTTGGGTGTTTGTTATATTTGTGGTTATCCGGGCCACGTCATGAGGGATTGTCCGACTACAGGTGATGTAAGCATAGCTCAGCCAGCAGGATCTGTAGCCGGTTTGTCATCATCAGTACGCCCTCCTGGGCAAGGTTCACAAGCACCAATAAGTCATGGTAGAGGCATAGGTGGAGCATCTAGCTCGAGCGGTCCTCGGAACCGCATTTATGCATTGGCAGGATGACAGGATCAGGAGTCATCACCTGATATTGTTACAGGTATATTATCAGTCTTCTCATATGATGTATGCACTGATTGACCCAGGTTCTACCTTATCATATGTTACTCCGTTGGTTGCTAGTAAGTTTGGAATAAAACCTGAATTGGTTAAACCTTTTGAGGTGTCTACACCTATTGGGGACTCAGTGGTAGCTAAGCGAGTATATAGGGGTTGTATAATATGGGTTCATAGTCGATCTACCGTAGCGACCTAATCGAGTTAGATATGGTAGAATTTGATGTTATAATGGGTATGGATTGGTTGGCTTCTTGTCATGCCAACGTTGATTGTAGATCAAAGATAGTCCGATTTCAATTTTCAGGGGAGCCCGTTTTGGAGTTGAAAGGTAATACGGCGTCACCGAGAGTTAGATTTATTTCCTATCTCAAGGTAAGGTATATGATCAGAAAGGGCTGTATTTATCAGTTAGTTCGGGTTCAGGATGTGGAAGTAGAGTCACCAACCATTCAATCCATCCCTGTGGTTAATGAGTTTCTCGATGTTTTCCTGATGAACTTCCGGGTCTTCCGCCAGAGCGAGAAATTGAGTTTGCTATTGACCTACTACCAAATACTCACCCAATATCTATTCCTCCCTATAGAATGGCCCGTGCAGAGCTAAAGGAGTTGAAGGAACAACTAAAGGACTTGTTTGAAAAAGGCTTTATTAGACCTAGTACATCACCTGTGGTATTTGTGAGGAAGAAAGATGGTTCCTTGCGGATGTGTATTGATTATAGACAGTTGAATAAGGTGACGATCAAGAATAAGTACCCGCTCCCGAGGATTGATGATTTATTTGATCAGTTGCAAGGTGCCAAGTGTTTTTCAAAAATAGACTTGAGGTCCAGGTACCATCAAGTAAGTGTTAAGGAGGAAGATATTCTGAATACAACATTCAGGACTAGATACGGGCACTTTGAGTTTTGTGTTATGTCGTTCGGTTTGACCAATGCCCCAGTAGTATTCATGGATTTGATGAACCGTGTGTTCAGGCCCTTTTTAGATCTATTCATAATTGTATTTATCGACGATATATTGGTGTATTCTCGTTCAGAGGCTGAGCATGTAGATCATTTGCGTACTGTGCTCAGAGTTCTACAAAAAGGAAAGTTGTATGCAAAATTCTTTTAATGTGAATTCTGACTGAACTTTGTAGCTTTCCTTGGGCATATCATTTCGAGTGAAGGTATCCGGGTTGATACTCAAAAGATTGAGGTAGTAACAACTTGGCCTAGACCCATGACACCGACGAATGTTCGTAGCTTTCTCGGTTTGGCAGGTTATTACATGAGATTTGCGGAGGGATTTTCTTCCCTTTCAGCACCTTTGACAAAGTTGACTCATAAGGCAGAAAAGTTACAATGAACTGATGCTTGCCAAAGGAGTTTCCAGGCATTGAAGGAAAGATTGACTTCTGCACCGGTTCTAACGCTCCCAGAAGGGACCGATGGTTATGTTATCTATTGTGATGCTTCATACATTGGATTGGGTTGTGTGCTGATGCAGCATGGTAAGGTTGTAGCTTATGCTTCTAGACAACTAAGAAAGAACAAGAAGAATTACCCAACCCACAATTTAGAGTTAGCTACAGTAATTCATGCACTAAAGATATAGAGGCTCTACTTGTATGGCATTCATGTTGATATCTATACAGATCATAAGAGACTCCAGTATATCTTCAAGCAAAAGGAATTGAATTTACGTCAAAGGAGATGGTGGGATCTACTTAAAGACTATGAAGTTGATATTTTATACCATTCGGGGAAGGCGAACGTAGTAGTCAACGCTCTCAGTCGTAGATCTATGGGTAGCCTGTCACATTTACAGCCAGAAAAGAGGGGAATAGCCCATGAGATTCATCATCTAGCTAGCCTTGAAGTTTGGTTACTGGACTCAGGTGATATTGGAATTACTATTCAGGGTACGACAACATCCTCTTTAGTAACTGAAGTAAAGGAACGCCAGTACGAGGATCCTATGTTAGTTCATTATAGGGATACCATCCCTTAGAAGGAGAAGACACCATTTGAAATTACAGAAGATGGGGTCCTCAGATATAGAGGACGATTATGTGTCCCTAATGCTGCAGGGTTGTGTCGGCAGGTTATGGGAGAAACTCACTATTCTCATTATTCTATCAATCTAGGAGCAACAAAGATGTATCATGATATAAAGGAGGTATATTGGTGGGATAGAATGAGAAAGGACATAGTGGAGTTTGTTGCTCAGTGCCCTAACTATCAGCAGGTTAAGATTAAGCGTCAAAAGCCCGGTGGGTTATTGCACGCTATGGAGATTCCGACTTCGAAATGGGAAGTAATTAATATATATTTCATCGTAGGCTTACCCCGTACCCAGCATAAGTTCGATTCTATATGGGTGATTGTTGATAGGCTTACAAAATCAACCCATTTTCTGCCCGTTAGGAATACATATTCCGCAGAGGATTATGCAAGGCTTTATATTAAGGAGATAGTACGACTACATGGTGTCCCTGTCTCTATTATCTCGGATCAAGGAGCTCAATTTACAGCTAACTTCTGGAGGTCCTTCCAAAAAGGATTAGGGACTCAGGTAAGTCTTAGTACAATATTTCATCCCCAGACAGACGGACAAGTTGAGCGTACTACTCAGACACTTGAGGATATGTTACGAGCTTCTGTGATAGACTTCAAGGGTAACTGGGATGATCATCTGCCACTTATTGAGTTCGCATATAATAATAGCTACCATTCCAGTATTCAGATGGCTCCATATGAAACTCTTTAAGGACGGAAATGTAGGTCGCCTATAGGGTGGTTCGATGTTGGGGAAAGTACGTTAGTAGGACCAGAATTGTTACAACAGGCAATCAAAAACATTAAGCTTATACAGGAAAGGCTATTAGCAGCTCAAAGCCATCAGAAGTCTTATGCGGATAATCGACGGCGAGACTTGGAATTTCAGGTGGACGATTGGGTATTCCTAAAGGTATCGCCGATGAAAGGCGTTATGAGGTTCAGAAAAAGGGGAAAACTTATCCCTCAGTACATTGGACCATATAGGACCATACGCAAGGTAGGATAGGTAGCATATGAGTTAAACTTGCCTTCGGACTTGGAGTGTGTACATCCAGTCTTTCATGTGTCTATGCTCCGTAAATGCATCGGAGATCCTTCCAGAGTTGTGTCAGTTGACAACGTTCAGCTCACAGAGTAGCTATCATATGAAGAAACTCCCAGTGCTATATTAGACAGACAGGTTCGGAGATTGAGAACTAAAGATGTAGCTTCGGTGAAAGTACTTTGGAGAAACAACAATGTGGAAGAAATGACTTGGGAGGCCGA
>AWOL01S0013899.1:215529-260272 GCA_000715115.1 Nicotiana otophora
GTCTAAGATATAAACATGAAATAAGTGAGAGTCATGCATAACGTCTGGAAATAAACTACTGATTCATATGAACAACATACGTGGGAAAACATGCCCTATATATATATATATAGAATACGGAAGGGCGAGCCGACAAGGCTGTTATGGATAACTATATATCATAATAGGAGCTGACAGAGCCACATACTATCCAACTATACATGACTGTCTACAGACCTCTAATAGAGTGTTCAATTATATAAAGGACGGGACTGGGCCCCGTCATACCCATATATGTATACTATTGTACCAAAATCGAATAGCAGCTCCGGATCAAATGGAGCACACCAACTCTTATTGAGCAAGGATTCCTAGAAGGGGGAGTGGCAGCCTGTCTACCTACACCTGTAAGCATGAAACGTAAGCCCTTGGCAATAGGGGCATTAGTATGAATAATTTGCCGAGTATGTAAGGCATAGAAATTAGTATATAAAAGAAACATGGAGTAAAGGACTCAACCTGTAAGTCTAAATAGCTCTGTGAAACATGAAACATTTATATTGTCATGCATATGCATATAAATGTCATATCATGCATAGGTGTATGCGTACATAATATCATCAATCCTCTATGGGCATATCATCATATCATCTCGGCCTCAGTGGGCGAAATCATCAATGTATACACTAATCAGGTGGTGGTGCGTTATAACGCCGTAACTTTTCCCCATACCCCAAATACATATAATATATATGTATATAACGCCATCTGGTCATGGGTCAATGTACATGTACAAGTGAATGCAATACATAAGAAGTAAGTCAACATGATCTCTTGGAATGTCGTAAGATCAATATGCCTTCGGTTAATATCATGAAATAAACTTTGTCAACTTACGTACTTTTTTAGACCCATGAATAGATGATATAATAATAGGACATATGGGGAATCAAGAACATAGGCAACCCTACTACTTCTAAGAATAGAGTCATTTGTGAAAGTTGCATGTTTGCTCGTTTCATTGTATCATATGGATCATGCCAAAAGGAAAGAAGGGATAGCCTTAACATACCTTATAGAAAGAAAGTAGCTTAATCTGTAACAAAACGGGTAGCATTTCCCCTGATTTTACTGCTTCCTCAAGCCTAATATAGGAGAGACAACAACACAATACAATCAGCAAATCAAAATCAAGCTAACTACAATTCGGGACCTTTAATACAACAAAAAACCCAAATATACCATAACACACCCAATCAACAAGTTATCAATTAGCCTGAAATTGCAATGACGAGTGACCAACCCACTACCCTACCAAATGTGGCATTTCTCCACGACCTTTATCCTTCCAAACTCCATAAATCAGCAGCACAATAGGCCAACACGAGTGGACTACAAAACTGTCCACTACAAATGGAACAAATCAAACTCACGGCTTCTGGTCACCGTCCTGTGAGTTCTAACTATTATGAAACGAAGTTATCAACCTTCTTTGATATTTAAAAATCTGAAATACAGCAAGTAGGTTTTTATTAACCCTGAAGTACCTTCAAAAATGCAAACTACAAAGAAAAAGAGAGGCAGTATAATGATACTTATGTCGTAGGGATCGTTCTAATGTTATTGCTTCTTGATTTCGTACCCGATATCTTAATCATTTTTGAAACCCTGGTAGAAAGCTTAAAGATAAGTTAATGGGTCTTCTCTGTTCGTGGTCTCTTGAAAAATTAAGAAAAATAAAACTTAAGGCATATATATATCTACTTTTGAAAAGTTAAAGAGGTGTTAGCTTGGCACCCTAGCATTGGCCCTTCTTCAGATACTTATATCTTTTTATTCGGACGTCGCATGAATAAACGGTTAATAGTGTTGAAAACTAAATTACAAGACCTTAAATTTGGTATATAATATGTCCCAAAAAGACCTCATATAACACATGAAATGTATTTCTCAAAAAGCATCATTACAAGGCAAATCCTCCGTCGGTTTTTCCGCAACTTAAATCCGATTTTTCCCAAACTTTATATTTTATATCACAACATCATATATAGTCGTACTTTGACTTTACAATCATTTAAATCATGATTAACAAGTCTCATATTCGTTATACGTCACTTGGGACGCACATGGTGTAACAATCTTCCCCCCCTCCCCAATAGAAACATTCGTCCTCGAATGTTAAACTCCCACAGATCTATAGAAATTTTGACAGAGTCTCCTATGTAATGGTACTACTACCAACATGTCACGTAGCAAACCCAACAATACAAAGCCAAATGGGTCCACAATCATTAATAATACCAATGGCCTAACACAACCAATGCCAGTAACTAACATAAGAATCCAGTATCATATACGCACCTAAAGGCTGTGATGTCTCAGTCTCATCCTCCTCCGGAAGCGGAAACAAGTGAGGATACCTAGAATTCATGTCTTCTTCAGCTTCCCAAGTCATCTCCTCCATATTAGTTTTTCTCCAAATTGCTTTAACTGAAGCTGCGTCCTTAGTTCTCAATCTCCAAACTTGTATATCTAGTATAGCAATGGGAGCTTCCTCATATGATAGGTGCTTAGTGACCTGAACATCGTCAACTAGAACGACTCTATAAGAATCTCCGATACCTTTATGGAGCATAGACACATGAAAGACTGGATGTACAGACTTCAAGTTGGAAGGCAAGTCTAACTCATATGCTACCTGGCCTACTCTACGTAAGATCTTATAAGGTCCAATGTACTGAGGGCCAAGCTTTCCTTTCTTACTGAATCTCATAACGCCTTTTCATCGATGATACCTTTAGGAATACCCAGTCGTCTACATGAAACTCAAATTCTCGTCGTCGATTATCTGCATATGACATTTGATGACTCTAGGCTGCTAATAGCCTTTCCTGTATAAGCTTAATCTTCTCAACTGCCTGTTGTACCAACTCCGGTCCTACTAACCTAGTTTCCCCAACATCGAACCATCTAATAGGTGACATACACTTTCGTCCGTAAAGAGCTTCGTATGGAGCCGTCTGAATGCTAGAATTATAGCTATTATTATATACGAACTCAATAAGCGAAAGTTGATCATCCTGGCTACCCTTGAATTCTATTACATGAGCACGTAATATATCCTCAAGTGTCTGAATAGTACACTAAGCCTGACTGTCTGTCTGAGGAATAAATGTTATACTAAGACTTACCCTAGTCCCCAATCCTTTTTGGAAGGACCTCCAGAAATTAGTTGTAAACTGAGCACCTCTATCTGAGATAATAGATATAGGGATGCCATGAAGTCGTACTATCTCCTTAATGTAAAGCTTTGCATAATCCTCTACTAAATACGTAGTCCTGACAGGCAGAAAATGGGCAGATTTTATAAGTCTATCAATAATCACCCATATAGAGTCGAACTTACGATGGGTACGAGGTAAGCGTATGATGAAATCCATATTAATTACTTTCCATTTCCAAGTCTGAATCTCTATAGCCTGCAATAATCCACTAGGGTTCTGATGCTGAATCTTAACATACTGACAATTAGGGCACTAAGCAACAAACTCTATTAGATCCTTCTTGATTTCGTCCCACCAGTATATTTCCATGATATCATGAGACATCTTCGTCGCTCCTAGATGAATAGAATAACGAGAATAGTGAGTTTCTCCCATAACCTGTCGGTGCAGCCCTGCCACATTAGGAACACATAATCGACCTCGATATCTGAGAAATCCATCTCCTGTAATCGCAAATGGTATCTTCTCCTTTTTGAGGGGTTGTATACCTGTAATGAGCTAGCATAGGATCCTCATACTTGCGTTCCTTCACTTCAGTTACTAAACAGGATATTGTCGTGTCCTAAATAGTAACTCCGGTATCTCCTGAATCCAGTAATCGAACTCCAACACTAGCTAGATGATGAATCTCATAGGCTATCTCACTCTTCTCTAGCTGTAAATATGATAGCATGCCCACAGATCTACGACTGAAAGCGTCGGCTACTACATTCGCCTTCAATGAATGGTATAAATATCAACATCATTGTCTTTCAGTAGCTCCGACCATCTCCTCTGATGTAAATTCAATTCCTTTTGCTTGAAGATATACTGAAGTCTCTTATGATCTGTATAGATAACAACATAAATGGCATACAAATAGTGCCTCAACATCTTTGGTGAATGAATCATCGCGGCTAACTCTAAATCATGGGTCGGGTAATTCTTCTCGTGCTTTCTTAGTTGTTTAGAAGCATAAGAAACAAACTTACCATGCTGCATCAATACACAACCCAATCTAATGCCCGAAGTGTCACAATAGATAGCATAACCATCGGTCCCCTCTAGGAGTGTCTGAACTAGTGCTGAAGTTAATATGTCCTTCAATGCATGGAAACACCGCTCACATGCATCAGTCCACTGAATTTCCTTGTGAGTCAACTTTGTCAATGGCGCTGAAAGAGAAGAAAAACCCTCTACAAATCTCCTGCAATAACCTGCCAAACCCAGGAAGCTATGAACCTCCATCGGTGTCGTGGGTCTAGGCCAAGTCTTCACTGCCTCAATATTTTATGTATCAACCCGGATACCCTCACCTAAAATAATATGCCCAAGGAAAGCTACAGAATTTAACCAGAATTCACATTTGGAGAATTTTGCGTACAACTACCTTTCTTGTAGAACTCTAAGCACAATACGCAAATGATCTACATACCCAACCTCTGAACGGGAGTAAACAAAAATATCATCTATAAATGCAATCACGAACAGATCTGTCTGAACACGCGGTTCATCAAGTCCATGAATACTGCTAGGGCATTGGTTAAACCGAACGACATAACACGAAACTCAAAGTGCCCGTATCTGGTCATGAATGCTGTCTTCGGAATATGTTTCTCTCTAACCCTTACATGATGGTACCCAGACCTCAAGTCTATCTTCGAGAAACACCTGGCACCCTACAACTGATCAAATAAATCACCAATCCTCGGGATAGGTGCTATGGCCAAACACACACCCAAGTATACACGGTCGTCAAGTAATAAAGTGACTAAAAGTCGGATGTCGAACTCACGAGGACTTTTGATTAACTATTTACTAAATTAGACTATCCTAATTATCTAAACAAGAATTAAACCTAGAAGTATTTGATTCTAAACTAATTAAATAAAGAAAACAAATAATAAACTCTGAAAAAAGGAATAACAGATTTTTATGTTATCAATGTTATGAAAACGATCTAGGAGTATGGGCTATCTAACATTTCTATTGTATTCTTCAATTGAATTGAGTAACTAATTTATTTAGTTTATTGGTTATCGGGGTTAATATTGCTCATAAGAATTTGTCGAGTTCTTACTCGCCTATTCAAGCTAACCAAAACCTATATGTCTATGGAATTAGAACTAACAAGAACACATTTATAATACCTATAAATCAACTAAGCAAGGCAATTAGGTATATGTCTATCCTAACCGTGAATCCGTTCCCTGATGACCAGGTTCAAGAACTTGCTATACTCAATCCTATATGCAATTTAGAATTTCCACTTTCGAGTTCGGTTCTAGATTCGTAGATAGTATTCAATTGGTGATCAAGCAATCAAATAATTAAGTGCAAGATTGAATAAATAAACCAATATGATAATCAGGAAACCAAAATCAATATCAAATACCAATAGTCATGAAAGGACCACAACCCTAGAACGTGAAGTTTAGCTCCACATGGACATGGTAGCCAAACAACAAATCATACAAAGAAACATAAAAATTACTAAGTTTGGTAGAAGCAAAGATGAAACCCGGCCTCCACGGCAGCTCTGTGCTTTCCCTATGTCAAAAGTCTGTCCAAAGTTACAAAAATAACATTTGTACATGTATTTATACCAAGTAGGATCGGGCCCAGACGAAAATACCTTCTCCCGCGCAAAATAGGACTCTGGATCTGTACGATTTGCACAGGCGCACCGCATGGGGCGACGCGTCACGCGGTGTGCTTGTGGGAAATTTCAGAGAGCATGTAATTTGAAAGGTAGGAACAATTTACACAGCCACCGCGCGCTACGTGACGCCCCATGAGCGCGGCTCTGGAAATGTGGAAAATGAAAAACTTGAAAGTTGTAGCCCTTTTAAATAGCTTTCCAATGATATATTGTGGAGCCCAAATAGATTTCCGAGCGAAATGTTATGTGCATTTTACTAGACAATGCTCAGTATGCCTGCTCGATTCTTCGTTTCGTTCTTAAAGTGCACTATCATCTGTTGATCCCCGAACACGATCCTAACTTAATCCTTGGGATTTTACTCGGACTTCAAATCTCCAGAATAGCTTGAATTCTTTCCATAACATCTACATAGATCGGAATCACTCCTACAAGGCATAAAACACACATTTAGTACAAAACACTAGCGATTAAAGCTCAAACTCAATTAAAGTGCAGTACATTAGAGTATAATAAGCGACTAAAATACGTAATTATAGCCTATCATCAACACCTCACACTTAAACCATTTCTCATCCTCGAGCGATCAAACTACACTTTATATAGATACGACCTTTTTAAACAATTCTCCTAACACATCACACCAAGAATATTTAAAATAGACAAAGCATAAAAGTGTAACTTCTTCACCTCAAGATTTGACTCACAACTCACTCACTTACTCACTCACTCACTTAATCTAACATAAAGAGAGTAGTTCCATACATAATACAATTTAAGAACAATTTGGAACCCAATATAGAAAGAATTCACTCACTCTCAGAAGTAACATTCATATGCCACAAAAGACGTACCATAGGCTTGCCCTTAATGTACTACTCTACTAATCGAGCTCATCCAGTCAAGGATCAAGTAGGACTATAATTGGTTGTAATGTAGGTTGCGGGACGGGTAGGATACATTTAGATATAATAATTACACCTCCCTAAGCACTTTAATACATACACTTCAACATTTAAAACCCCACAATTATGTCAAACCATAACTCCACCTTCAAATTAATATACATTAACTCCCTACTTCTTTAAGCACAATCACATCAATAGTCACCACTTATCGAGGAATATTTGCACTACAATACAACTATTTTTTCTTTCTTTTTCAATTCAAGTGGCTCTTACTTTTTCAAAATAGTGCACCTTTCTCCTTATTTCATTAGTTCCACTCAAAAGCCAAACCACCCACCCCACACTTTAACCTTTACAAAGTTCATAACAATTCAAGTAATCATGAGAGGTGAAAAGGTTCAAATAGATAGTTAATTCAAATAAATGGGTAAGATTTGTAATGTGGTTGCCAAAGAAATAGGATTACAGGCTCGAATGGGTTAACGACGATACATAACAATTAGGCGGGTAAAATATATAACTGGTTCAACAAAGAAACGCCTATATAACTTCCAAGACTGAAAAAAACTACTATTTCGCTTTGCAAACACACGGGGCAAGTTCTAGACATCAAATGCAATGCACAGAATAACACACAAACCTCACACACACATGGCACATAACTCACTCAGGATTGGACTAATCAAGACACTCTAGTCAAAGCAGTTAAGAAAACTTAAGATCATACAATGTAAGGTACTTATACAAGAGTCAAAAACTGAGCCTAAGCGTCACAACCAAAGTACTCACTATTCTCAAGGCATAACAAAGTCAAGAGATATTACTTCAATTCAAAACATAGCACAAGGTTTTGTACTTCTAACAAAATAAATACTAACTACACCCGGTTCAAACAAAACCCTTGGAAAAGAACTACGACACAAAGAAAAACCAAGGGGAAATTATTACACTACCTCACAAAGAAAATCTTTTTTTTTCCTTTTCTTTAGACTTAAATCCCTCAAGAAAACTGTCTAGGAAATCTATCGTCGGGAAAAGTCCAATTTTCTATTTTTTTCGATTTTTCTTATTTTTTTTTTAATTAAGCTACTAAAACTACTACTACTACTATACTACACCATTAATTATACTAACTCTGTAAATTAAAATAAGAAGCTAGTTAACAATAAGAAACTAATAATAAACTAATATAATACTATACAAAGCACAGAGAATCTTTCACCCCACACTTAAAAGAGTGTGATGTCCCCAATGCACAAATATTACAAACATAACAAGGGTGAACAAGAAACTCCTTGAAAGGCCAAAGGCCGAAGCAATCGCGGCTCACGGGTACTCAGACTTTCCCTAGGCATGGTCCTTTGTGTGGGCACCACACATTTAGTTCTCACCATCTGGCTCGCTTTTGCGCATCTTATGGCCTTGCTTCCTATACTCATAATCCTACAACATAAAACAACACTACAAATATAATAGAAAAATAAAATAAACCAAAAATAAACAAAAATAAAAGAAAGCAGTAAAGCTGGGTTGCCTCCCAACAAGCGCCTAATTTAACATCGCGGCAGGACATGAACCATTTTTTGCCTCCACCTAGAACTTATGAATTGCGCCACTAATTTGGCTTCAAGCTTTCTGTTATACTCCCGGGGTGGTGAAACAAATTTAATTGGGCCTAGTAACCAATATCGCCATTTAATCTTTTTGGCCTTCAGATGAGGTATGTAATTCTATCTCTCTTGCACGAAAAATTCTAGAATATAAGCACCTTGCTCCTCGTCTGTTGGTTCCTCCAAAGGCTCGAATGACTCAATTTCCATATCATCATCCAAACACAATGTCGAAAAATGCATGGAATGAGGACCAATACGCCCCAACTCTAGAACCGCGTCACTATTTACATCCTCATATGTATACACACTAGAGTCTCTAAATATAACATTATCTACTTCCTCACGTGACTCTAGAGTGCTTTTCTCAACATGGGCATCATCAACAAATATATACTCGAATGATTGGCTCTCCACTTTTAGCTCCTTCATTTGGTGTATAAGCTCCTTTTCAACTTCACACAACTCATTACTATTTTGTTGGGCGTTAGACGCATCAACCTTTACATTTAATTGAGCTCCCAAGTCGTGAATAGCAATGCCAAATTTATCGATCTCTTGTCCCAGTTCAGCTCTTCCTTCTATAAAGTGTCTCATCTCATCAGTAATTTCCTCACGTTGAGCCTCATATATTTCCAATCTATCAGTATGTTCTACCAGGCATGTTTGACTCAAAATCTCTTCTTTTTCAAAATTTTCCTCTTGCTGGTACTCACTCTCTTCATTTAATTCTTCTATATTGGCCTTCATTCTTGTGATTGTTGCCCTTATTCTTTTCATATCTTTTTTGAGTTCATCCTATATGCATTAGGTTTCATATCCTGCACTTCATTGCTCCTGTCAAACTCAGAAACATCATTAGAAAGATCATAATAAGGGCTCAGAGAAGGATGAAAAGAATTAGGACAACCATCCCAATGACCATCTTGACCACCACACACATTTCAAATATTCCACTCAAAGTATTGAGATTGTGCGCACAACTCGCTCACGGGAACATTCTGACAATGTTTCCACCAGTGAAGTCCTCCACAATATGGACAAGGATCATCAAAATACAAATAATCATCATTTGAATAATTTTAATTCCAAGATGCCATGCTAAATAAATAAAAAAAAATACTAACTAAACTAAAACAAAAAAAAATATGAATCGATAAAAAATGTCTAATCTAGAAAAATAGCTAATTTTTATGTCCCCGCCAATGGCGCCAAACACTTGTTGCGGCCAAACGCACACACAAGTATACGCGGTCGTCAAGTAATAAAGTGACTAAAAGTCAGATGTCGAACCCACGAGGAATTGTGATTAACTATTAACTAAATTAGACTATCCTAATTATCTAAACAAGAATTAAACCTAAAAATATTTNGCCAAACACTTGTTGCGGCCAAACGCACACACAAGTATACGCGGTCGTCAAGTAATAAAGTGACTAAAAGTCAGATGTCGAACCCACGAGGAATTGTGATTAACTATTAACTAAATTAGACTATCCTAATTATCTAAACAAGAATTAAACCTAGAAGTATTTGATTTTAAACTAATTAAATAAATAAAACATATAATGAACTCTGAACAAAGGAATAGCAGAATTTTATGTTATCAATGTTATGAAAACGATCTAGGGCGAGCTATCTAACATTCCTATTATATTCTTCAATTGAATTGACTAACTAATTTATCTAGTTTATTGGTTATCAGGGTTAATATTGCTCATAAGAATCTGTCGAGTTATTACAAGCCTATTCAAGCTAACCTAAAGCCTATATGTCTATGGAATTATAACTAACAAGAACACATTTACAATTCGTATAAATCAACCAAGCAAGGCAATTAGGTACATGTCTATCCTAAAAGCGAATTCATTCCCCGATGACCAGGTTCAAGAACTTGCTCTACTCAATCTTATATGCAATCTAGAATTCCCACTTTCGAGTTCAATTCTAGATTCGTAGATAGTATTCAATTGGTGATCAACAAATCAAATAATTAAGTGCAAAATTGAATAAATAAATCAATATGATAATTAGGAAACCAAAATCAATATCCAAATAACAATAGTCATGAAAGAACCACAATCCTAGAACGTGAAGTTTAGCTTCACATAGACATGGTAGCCAAACAACAAATCATACAAAAAAACATAAAAATTACTAAGTTTGGTAGACGCAAAGATGAAACCCGGCCACCACGGTGGCTATGTGCTCTCCCTAGGTCAAAAGTCTGTCAAAAATTTAAACAATAACGTTTTTACATGTATTTATACTAAGTAGGGTCGGGCCTATATGAAAACACTTTCTCCCACGCGAAATAGGACTTTGGTTCTGTAAATTTTGCACAGGCACGCCGCATGGGGCGACGCACCACACGGTGTGCTTGTGGGGAACTTCAGAAAGCATGCAATTTGAAAGGCAAGAACAATTTACACAGCTGTGGCGCGCTACGTGGCACCCCACACGACGCAGATGTGGAAAAATATAAAACATAAAAGTTGTAGACCTTTTAAATATCTTTCCAACAATATATTGTGTAGCCCAAACGAATTTCCGAGCAAAAACTGATATGCATTTTACTGGACAATGCTCAGTATGCCTGCTCGATTCTGCGTTTCGTTCTTAAAGTGCACTATCATCCGCTGATCACCTAATACGATCCCAAATTAATCTTTGGGCTTTTACTCAGATTTCAAAGCTCCAGAATAGCTTGAATTCATTCCATAACATCTACATAGATCAGAATCACTCCTACAAGTCATAAAACATACATTTAGTGCAAAACACTAGCGATTAAAGCTCAAACTCAATTAAAGTGCAGTAAATTAGAGTGTAATAAGCGACTAAAATACGTAATTATAGCCTATCATCAAGATGGTACTTATTCTTGATCGTCGCCTTATTCAACTGCCTATAATCATTACACATCCTCAAGGAACCATATTTCTTTCTCACAAATAACACAGGTGCTCCCCACGGTGATGTATTGGGTCTGATAAAGCCTTTTTCAAGTAATTCCTCGGTTGTTCTTTTAACTCTCTCAGCTCTGTAGGTGCTATTCTACAAGGAGGAATAGATATCGGCTGAGTATCTGGTAATATGTCAATAGCAAACTCAATCTCCCGCTATGGCTGAAGGCCTGGAAGCTCATCGGGACAAAAATTAAAAAACTCATTAACCACTATGATTGACTAAAGTGTCGGTGACTCTGATTTCACATCTTGTACCCGAACTAAGTGATAAATATAGCCCTTTCTGATCATCTTCCTTGCCTTGAGATAGGAAATAAACCTACCTCTCGACTATGCAGTATTACCTTTCAACTCCAAAACCGGCTCCCCTAGAAATTGAAACTAAACCATCTTTGAACTAAAATCAATACTAGCATAACAAGAAGCCAACAAATCCATACCTATTATAACATAAACTTCTACGATATCTAACTCAATCAGGTATGCTACTGTAGAACAACTATGAACTATTACTATACAATCTCTATATACTCGTCTAGCTATCATTGGATCCCCAACATGTATAGACATCTCAAAAGGTTCAATAAACTCAGGTTCTATCCCAAACTTACTAGCAACCAACATAGTGACATACGATAAGGTGGAACATGGATCAATCAATGCATATACATCATATGAGGAGACTGATAATATACCTGTAACAACATCAAGTGATGACTCCTGATCATGTCGACTCGCTAACGCATAAATGCGGTTCTGAGGAACGTTTGAGCTAGATGCTCCACTTCTGCCTTTACCACGACAGGTTGGTGCCTGTGAACCTTGGCCATGGGGTGTACTGATAATTACGAACCAGCTGCAGATCCCGCTAGTTGAACTATACCTGTACCATCTCTTATCGTACAATCTCTCAAAATAAGGCCTGGATAACCACAAGTATAACAAGCACCCAACACCACAAGGAATTGCTCGGCGTGCTTCTTATCACACTGAGCACACCGTGGCAAGGGCAGCCTTATTTGACTTGACTCACCCCTATACTGAGAACTTGAGGGCGTGGAACTCTGAATGGGCCCTAAATATGTGTAACGATCAAATCTCCTACCGGCAAACTGACGGGGCGCACTAGCCAATGACTGGGTTGGATACCTCAGGTACTGCTGTCTCTGACCACCTCGAAACTCCCCAGACAAACCTAAAGATCCCGCTCTCTTACTTTAACCGCTATCATGGTCACGATCGGCCCTCTGCTTCTGCTTACGATCCTCTACACCCTGAGCATATGCCTGAATATGAAAAATATCCATGCCTGGCTGAAGTGAGACCGACATATAGTTGGAGCACACCTAGCCAAGGAATCAGACTGAAGGTTGTACTCCTGAACACTCATACTACCCTGCCTAAGGGTCAAGAACCTATCAAATCTGGCATGTCTAAGCTCTGGTGGTAAATACTGATGAAGATAAGCCTCTATAAACTCCTGCCATACTGCTGGAAGGGCATCTTCAGCTCTGGACAACTCCCAACACTCGTACCAATTAACAGATACATCCCAAAGTCTATAGGAGGCTAGCTCAACTGACTTAGTCGTAGTGGCCTTCATTACCCTCAAAGTCCTGTGCATTCTATCGATAAATACTTGAGGGTACTCGTTTGGATCTGCTCCAGTAAATACCGGTGGGTTCAAATTATTTAAATCATGAACCCTTACACTGATGGCCCTATTTGCATCACCAATACCTACCTCATGGCGTCGAGCTTGTGCGGCCTAATCGAGTCAATTGTTGAATAATATATCTCATCTCTTAATCTGGTGTATCAGGCTGAGGAGCTGGGGGTCTTGGGGTGGGCGCTGCAGCTGCTGCCCCTTGGAATTCCCATGGAGAGGGTGGGGTATGTGAAGTATGAGATGGAGTCTCACTCTGAAACACACCCCGAACACTGGCATTGCTAAAAACATAACATATTGTTAGGAAAATAAATCCTTATATCGCACGATCTAAGATAAGAAGGGAAGATAACATCCTATATGTCCTGCAGCCTCCTGTTTATAAGTGTGATGCACTACACACTCATAAAGAAGACTTTACTAGACACGGTCTATAGGCAACCCTAGGACAAAACTGCTTTGATACAACTTTTGTCACGACCCAAACCGATGGGCCATGATAAGTGCCCGAGTCCTACCTGTCGAACACCCCTAAGCATACCTCTAAGATATGAACATGAAATAGGGGTAGGTCATGCATAACATCTGTCAATAAATGGTTGAATCATGTGAATAACATACATGAGAAAACATACCCAAA
Source organism: Nicotiana otophora (assembly GCA_000715115.1). Classification (NCBI taxonomy): domain Eukaryota; kingdom Viridiplantae; phylum Streptophyta; class Magnoliopsida; order Solanales; family Solanaceae; genus Nicotiana; species Nicotiana otophora. The sequence goes on from AWOL01S0013899.1 coordinate 229,230, forward strand.
AGACACACACATATATATATGCAGAATACGGTAGGACGAGCCGGCAAGGATGCTATGGACCACTATACATCAAGACAGAAGCCGACAAGGCCACATCCTATCCAACTATACATGACTATCTACGGACCTCTAATAGAGTGTACAAGCGTATAAAGGACCGGACTAGGCCCCATCATACCTATATATTTATACAAACATATCATACCAAAACCCAATAGCAACTCCGGATCAAATGGAGCACACAAACTCTCACTGATCAAGGATCCTAAGAAGGGGGCTGTCAGCCTGTCTACCTGTACCTACGGTCATGAAATGCAGGCCCCCAGGCAATAGGGGTGTCAGTACAAATAATGTACCGAGTATGTAAGGCAAAAATTCAGTATATAAAAGACTTGAAAGAAACATGGCGTAAAGGACTCAACCTTTAAATTCTCGTGCATATGTGTATAAATGTCATAGCATGCATAAGTATATGCGTACATAACATTATCAAGCCTTTGAGGGCATCCCATCATATCATATCGGCCTCAGTGGCCGAAATCATCAACGTATACAAACTGATCAAGTGGTGGTGCATATATAACGATGTAACCTTTCCCCATACTCCATATACATATAATATATGTGTATATAACACCGTCTGGTCACGGTTCAATGTACATGTATAAATGAATGCAATGCATAAGAAGTAAGTCAATAAGATCTCTCGGAATGTCACAAGATCAATATGCCTTCGGTTAATATCATGAAATAAACTTTAGCAACTTACGTATTTTTTGAGACTCATGAACAGATGATATAATAATAGGACATATGGGGAATCAAGAACATAGACAACCCTAGTACTTCAAAAGAATAGAGTCATATATGAAGGTTACGTGTTTTCTCGTTTCATTGTATCATATGGATCATGCCAAAAGGAAATAAGGGATAGACTTAACAAACCATACTGAAATCTGTCCTATAACAATGCTAAACTTAGCTCACTGCACCTTAATCTACAACAATGACAGTGAAGCTATTGTCAAGCTACGAATGACTCTCTCATTTATATAACGAAAGTAACTTAATTTGTAACAAAACATGCAGCTTTTCCACTGATGTTACTGCTTACTCAAGCCCACTATAGGCGAGACAACAACAGAATACAATCAACAACTCAAAAACAACCTAATTAGAATTTAGGACCTTTAACACACCCAATCAGCAAGTTATCAATAAGCCTGAAATTGCAACGACAAGCGCCAGCCCACTATTCTACTACATGTAGCATTATTCCACGACCTTTATCCTTCCAAACTCCTTAAATCAGCTGCACAAGAGGCCAACACGAGTTAAATACAAAACAATCCACTACAAGTGGAATAAATCGAACTCACGGCTTCCGGTCATCATTCCATGAGTTCTAACTATTAGGAAATGAAGTTATGAACCTTCTTTGATATCTAAAAAGCTTAAATACAGCAAGTAGGTGTTTTCTTAACCATGAAGTACCTTCGAAAACTCAAACTACAAAGAAAAAGAAAGGCGGTATAATGATACTTATGTCGTAGGGATCGTTCTAATATTATTGCTTCTTGATTTCGTACCCTATATGTTAATCGTTTTTGAAACCCTTGTAGAAAGCTTAAGGATATGTTTATGGGTCTTCTCTGTTCGTGGTCTCTTGAAAAATTAAGAAAAAGAAGACTTAAGCCATATATATATATATATATATATATATATATATATATATCCACTTTTGAATAGTCAAAGAGGTGCTAACTTAGCACCCTAGCATTGGCCCTTTTTCAGACGCTTATATATTTTTATCCGGACGTCGTATGAATGAACGGTTAAGAGAGTTGGAAACTAAAATACAAGACCTTTAATTTGGTATATAATATGTCCCAAAAAGACCTCATATAACAAATGAAATGTATTGCTCAAAAAGTATTATTACAAGGCAAATCCTTAGTCGGTTTTGCCGCAACTTAAGTCTGATTTTTCAAAAACTTTATATTTTGTATCCAAACATCATATATAGTCATACTATGACTTTACACTCATTTAAATCATAATTAACAAGTCTCATATTTATTATACGTCACCTTGGGATGCACAGGGTGTAACATTTAGTCTCTACAGTCAGAGAATGAGTCCATAGATTTATCGAGGGGCTCAACCCTGGTATTAAACTCAGCACGGCTCGAGAGCCGGATACTGATACCGCATACTAGTAGGCAGTGAAGATCGGTAGGATATTAGGGGGTATGTGGAGTCAGTAGAGAGATGAGAGGGAGGCCAAGATGCTTCGAGATTCTGGCACATATAGTGGTGCTCGTGCCCCAGTTGTAGCCCGTCATGGTAGAGACTATGTGAGCCATCCACTCATTAATAACTTCCAACTTCAAGTGGTATTCCGGCCACTAACAAGTCTCAGGTTGCCCATTATGCACCGCCATTATCTAGTGCACCTCCTATACGGGTGCTTTCAATGGTCAGTCCAGCCGACCAGGCCCGAGCCAGTCTCGTCATCTACATCCTCTGAGAGCTTTGTTTGAGTGTGGTGACACTCGTCATATGGTGAGGGATTGCCCCAGACTCACGAGGGGTGCACCTCCACAGACTACGTAGGCTCTACGTATTTCACAAGGGACCCAAACTTCTCAGGCCGTGGTTACCACACCAGTTGCCACTCCACTTGCATAGCCACCCAGAGGTGGAGGTCGGGCGGGTAGGGGTCTCCCTAGAGGGTGAGGCCAGGCCAGATATTATGCTCTTCTGACTAGAATGGAGGCAGTTGTATCCGACACACTTATCACAGGCATTATACTGGTTTGTCATAGAGATGCATCAGTCTTATTTGATCCAGGCTCTACTCATTCTTATGTATCATCTTACTTTATTCCGTATTTGGGTATATCCTGTGCTTCTTTGAGTTCTTTTGTCTATGTGTCCACGCCTAGGAGATTCCATTGTTGTTAACCGTGTGTACCAGTCGTGTTTAGTTGTTCTTTGTGTTTTTTAGACTATAGCTGACCTATTGTTTCGCAGTATGGTAAATTTTGATGTTATCTTGGGTATGGAGTGGTTGTCACCCTATCGTGATTTTCTTGATTGTCACGCCAAGACGGTGATGTTGGCATGCCAGGTTTGTCATGGTTAGAGTGGAAGGTTACTTTGGATTATGTTCCTAGCAAGGTGGTGTCTTTCCTTACGGCATAACGGATGGTTGGGAAGGGGTGTGAGGCATATCTAGCCTTTGTGAGAGAAATAACTATTGATACTCCTACCGTGGAGTCAGTTCCGGTAGTGAGGGATTATCCAGATGTATTTTCAGTGGATCTTCTGGGTTTGCCTCCTGATAGGGATATCGATTTTGTTATTGATTTATTACGGATCACTCAGACCATATCTTTTCCACCATATAGTATGGCCTCAGCGGAGTTGAATGAGTTAAAGGGGCAGTTGCAAGAGTTACTTGATAAGGGCTTCATTCGGCCATGTGTGTCACCTTGGGGTGCTCCGCTCTTGTTTTTAAAGAAGAAAGATCGCTCGATGTGCATGTGTATTGATTATCGACAGTTGAACAAGGTTACAGTGAAGAACAGGCATCCATTTCTATGCATTGATGACCTATTTGACCAGCTACAGTGTGCGAAAGTGTTTTTAAAGATTGATTTGCGGTCAGGCTATCATCAGTTGAAGATTCGGCAGCCAGATATCCTAAAGACTGCCTTCAGGACTCAGTATGGTCATTACGAGTTCCTTGTGATGTCATTTCAGCTGACCAACACCCCAGCAACATTCATGCACTTGATGAACAGTGTATTCCAGCCCTATCTTGACTCATTTGTCATCGTCTTTATTGACGACATCTTGGTGTACTCTTGGAGCCAGGAGGATCATGAGAAACACCTAAGGACCATGCTTCAGACCTTGAGAGAAAAGAAGTTGTATGCAAAATATTCAAAGTGTAAATTCTGGCTTGATTCAGTGGCGTTTGTTGGGCATGTAGTATCGAGTGAGGGGATCAAGGTAGATCTGAAGAAAATTAAAGCAGTGTAGATTTGGTTCAGACCGTCTTCAGCTACTATGATCCGGAGGTTTCTTGGTTTGGCAGGGTATTACCATCCTTTCGCAGAGGGTTTCTCATCTATTGCTCCTCCTATGACCAGATTGACCCAAAAGGGTGCACCATTCAGATAGACCGAGGAGTGTCATGAGATTTTTCAAAAGCTCAAGATTGCTTTGACTACAGCCCAAGTGTTGGTGTTGCTTCGGGTTGGGGTCTTACACTGTGTACTGTGATGTGTCGCGTGTTGGCCTCGGTGCAGTGTTGATGCAAGACAGTAGGGTGATTGGCTACGTGTCTAGAGAGTTAAAGGTACATGAGAAGCATTATCGTGTCTATGACCTTTTGTTAACAGCTATTGTTCATGCCTTGAAAATTTCGCGGCACTTTTTGTACGATGTCTCTTGTGAGGTCTATACCGACGACTAGAGTCTACAACATCTGTTCAAATAGAAGGATGTTAACTTGCAGCAGCAGAGATGGCTAGAGTTACTTAAGGAATGATATCACCATTCTATATCATCCCGGGAAGGCCAATGTTGTGGCCGATGCCTTGAGTCAAAAGGCAGAAAGCATGGGCAGTTTAGCATATCTACAGATAGCCTAGAGGCCATTAGCATTGGATGTTCTGGCCTTGGCCAACCAGTTTGTTAGATTGGATGTTTTGGAACCGAGTTGAGTTTTGGCTTGTGTGGTTTCTCAGTCTTCCAAATATGATTGTATCAGAGTGCATCAGTATGACGACCCATATTTGCTTGTCCTCAAGGACACAGTGATACCAAGGAGGTCACTATTGGGGATGACAGTGTGCTACGAATGCAGGACAAGCTATGTGTGCCCAATGTAGATGGGTTGCGTGAGTTGATTCTTTAGGAGGCCCGCAGTTTGCGGTGCACCATTTATCCGGGTACTGCCAAGATGTATCAAGACTTGAGGTAGCACTATTGGTAGAGGAGAAATATGAAGGACATAGTCGAGTATGCAACTCAGTGCCTAAATTGTCAATAGGCATGTATGAGCATCAGCGGCCAGGTGAATTGCTTCAGAGGCTAGAGATTCCAAAGTGGAAATGGGAGCGGGTTACTATGGATTTTGTTGTCGGGCTCCCACAGACTCAGAAGATGTAAGATGTAGTATGGGTAATTATGGTTAGGTTGACCAAATCGGCTCATTGTTTTCCAGTGGTGACTACTTATTCTTATGAGCAGCTGGCTCATGTTTATATTCGCGAGATTGTCGGACTTCATGGCGTGCCAGTATCCATCATCTCTGACCGGGTTACGCAATTTACATCACGATTCTGGATGTCTGTACAACGTGAGTTCGGCACGCGGGTTAAGTTGAGCACAATATTCCACCATCAAACAGACGGACAGTCCGAGCGCACTATTTAGATATTGGAGGATATGCTTCGTGCATGTGTGATAGAGTTCGGGGGTTATTGGGATCAGTTCTTGCCGCTTGCAGAGTTTGCTTAAAAACAAACTACCGGTCTTGTGTGGGAGGTGGTGTCGGTATTCGGTGGGTTGGTTTGAGCCGGGTGAGGCGGAAATATTGGGTACAGACTTGGTTCAGGATAAAAGGTTAAATTGATTCAATATCTCTTTTGTACAACCCAATCTAGACAGAAGAGTTATGCAAATAGAAGGTTCGCGACATTGCATTCATGGTTGGGGAGCGGGTGTTGCCCATGAAGGGTGTTATGAGGTTCGAGAAGAAGGGCATGTTGAGCTCTAGGTATATCATACCTTTTGCAATTCTTGAGAGGATTGGAGAGGTGGCCTACAAGCTTGCACTTCCACCTAGTCTAGCTACTGTTCATCCAGTATTCCATTTATCTATGCTCCGAAAGTATCACGGTGCTCTGTCTCATGTGTTGGATTTCAGCTCAGTCGAGTTGGACAAGGATTTATCTTATGTTGAGGAGCTGGTGGCCATTTTGGACAGGCAGGTCCAAAAGTTGAGGTCGAAGAACATTGCTTCAGTGAAGATTCAGTGGAGGGGTCAACCAGTTGAGGAAGCGACTTTGGAGACTGAGCATGATATGCCTACCCGTTATCCTCATATTTTCACCACTTCAGGTATGTCTCTATACTCGTTTGAGGACAAACGTTTGATTTAAGAGAGGGAGGATGCAACGACTCGTCCAGTCGTTTAGATTATTTTAGCCCCAGTCCCCTATTTATTGCCTCCTCTATGTTATGATGTGGTTATGTGAATTTTCGGGGTGTTTGGTTTTGGTTTCGGGTGAGTTTCGGAGTGAAATGGGACACATAGTCCATAAGTTGGAGGTTTAAGTGGAAAAATTTACCGTAGTTTGACTTTTGTGTAGACAACTCCGAAATGAAGTTTTGACGGTTCCAGTAGCTTTGTATGGTAATTTTAGACTTAGGAGCATGCCCGACTGTTGATTTGGAGGTCTGTAGGTCATTTCGGCGTGAATCAACGTAAGTTAGAAAGTTGAAGGTTTGGAAGGTTGGAAAGTTTGACCGAGAGTTGACTTTATTGATATCGGGGTCAAATTCCGATTCTGTAAGTTGGGATAGGTCCGTCATGTCATTTATGGCTTATGTGCAAAATTTGAAGTCAATCGGAGTTGTTTTGATATGAAACAATACTAGTTTTGAAATTCGAAAGTTCATAAGTTCATTAGGCTTCAATCGATGTGCGATTCAAGATTTAATTGTTGTTTGATAATATTTGACGCTTTAAGCATGTGCGTATGTTGTTTTAGGATTTGTTGAAATATTTGGTTGAGGTCCTGGGGGCCTCGGGTGTAATTCGGAGAATGTTTAGCGCACTTCGAAACATTGAAGATATGCAGATCTGTTATTGTTGGTTTCCTTATGCGCGACCCCGAGTGGGTTATCGCGATCGGGAAGTGTTGTTGGCAACTGGTGGAACATTGTACTATGTAATCGAGAGAAAACGTCCGCGATCGCGGAGCTTTGGCACTTAATGAATCGCGAACGCATATGTTGGGTCGCGTCCGCGAAGAAGAAAGGAGGAGACTGGGGGTCCAAGCATTTTGTTCTTCGCGATCGCGTGAAGGGTTCTGCGATCGCGTAGCTTGTGGAGTTTGTGTGTCGCATTCGCATGTGTAGTTCTGCGTTCGAGGAGAGTATTTTGGCATCATGTCAAATTTGTGCTTCACTATCAAGAAGCAATTCCCGCGATCGCGAAGAAGATTGACTGGGCAGCAGAATAAAATTTCACAAATGAGGGATCATCTAATTTTTCATTTTTGAACCTAGAGAGCTCGGCGTGTGGCAATTGTTCGAGAGTTTTTCAAGGAAATCGTTGGGGTAAGTGATTCTAACACGGATTGGACTATATTTCATGAATATATTGTTATTTTCATCATCTAATTAGTGATTTGAGTTGGAAATTTGGGGAAGATTTGTGAAAACTTCCAAGACTAACTTTTGGGGTTTTGAAAGGCAATTTGAGGTTGAATTTGAGTAATTCTTGTATGGTTGGACTCATTATCAAATGGGTGTTCGTATTTCGTAATTTTGGTCCAGTTCTGAGACGCGAGCCTGGGTTGACTTTTTGAGTTGACTTTTTATTTCTTTGCAAAGATCCTAACTTTATTGTTCGAAATAGTTTCCTATAGTTTATATTTATGCTATGAAGTTGTTTTGGCAAGATTCGAGCCACTCGGAATTGGATAATCGAGGGAAAGGCCTACTAGTGGATTGAGTTAGCGTATTTTGAAGTAAGTGTTTAGCCTAACATTGTGTGGGGGAATTATCCCTTAGGATTGGTATTGTTTTGTGATAATTGTGATGTGTGGAAGCCGTGTACACAAGGTGACGAGTGTGTACACGGGCTAAATGTGGAAAATTACCGGTTTTAGCCATATAGATTCCTTTCATGCCTTAATTGAATTATCTTAACATTTTATAACCATCATCATTAGTCTAATTTCGCATGCTCTACTTGTCTTATCTATTATTTGTTAATGACTCTACATGTTTAGTTGAAGTCCTTGTTTCCTTTATTCTATATTCATTGTGTAATCGTTGAATTCTCTACTTAAAGTTATTATTCTTGGAATATGTTGTTGTTAAAATTGGTATTGAGGTATAAAGGTTGTGATTCACATTGAGGCAAAGTGTTAAGTTGTGAAATACTATTCTTGTTGAGTTATTCACTTTCGGTTATTATTGTTGAGACTCTTATGTATATTGTGGTTGAGCCATGGGCTAATTATTGTGAAAATACTGTTGTTGTTGATTTCTTTGGCAAATTGTGTTATTGGGCACTTGAGGTACGATTTGTGATTCAGTGTGATATTGATACCTATGTAGTGGTATACGATTTTGGTGTTGAAACGCATGCGGTGAGATAAGGTGGGCTAGATACGGGTGTTGCTAGTAGGGGAACTACTTGAAGCCACGCGGTGTGATAAGGTGGGCTAAAGCACGAGATGCTATTTCGGGAAAAATAATTTTCAAAAGTAAACGCAAGGCTTCCGCGGTGATATAAGGAACGATTGTGAATTATATTTGTGATTTGAGACTATGAGGCAGTACCTCGGTAGTGACTCTTGTTGGTATTTCTCTATTACTTCACTTGGGTTTGGTCATTTTGTTTCGTTGATTTAACATTTCTTGTTTTATTCCGTGACGCATTATTTGCCTTGATTCTATGCAGTTAATTTTGACATATTCCTTACTTGTTTCATTTCCATTGTTATTATTATTGCACCGTTAAATTATTTGTCCTGTTTCTTATTTATTCTAGTAGGGCCTTAACATGACGTCGTCACTACTCTATCAAGGTTAGGCTTGGCACTTACTGGGTACCGTTATGGTATACTCATGCTATGCTTGTGCACATCTTTTCTTGCAGATCCAAGCACCTCCTATCAGTCCAGGCACTAGTGAGAGCAACTTCAGACACTTCCAGTTATACCTGCCGGCGTCTGCAGACCTCGGAGTCCCCCTTTACCTAAACTATTCTCTTTCCTTACCCTTTTATAGACATTGATGTATAGGGATATTCAGTACTACTATATAGAGCTTGTGACTTGTATTTGTCAGGTTTTGGGGAGTTTCTATATTGAATTACGAAAATTCCTTCATATTATGATGAGTTATTTAGACTTTAATTATTATTTCAGTTATTTCTGCAGGAATGTTAGGCTTACCTAGTCTTAGAGACTAGGTGTCATCACTACATCCTATAGAGGGAAATTGGGGTCGTGACATCAACAAAAGTTAACCTCGGGCCTGCCCTGTCAAAACTGGGGTCTAAGGATAGATTCTGACTACCCGTATCTCCACAAGTCTATATATGTGTTTTGTTTTAAAATCCGAGTCCAAATCGACTCTCAAAACTCAATTTTAATTTTTTCAAAAACATGATAACATTTCCCAATTTTTCCTCTTTGATTCTCACAAATTGGATGCTAAATCTAATATATAATCATGAAACATAGTTGAAAATTGATTAGAATCACTTACCCAATATTTGTAGATGAAAATCCCCTCTCCAAATCACCTTCTACCAAGTCTAAGGTTCTAAAATGTGAGAAATGAGACTAAATCCCGACTTTCCATCCCTTATGTTCAGTCGTAGATCCCGCATTTGTGACACTGGGTTCGCATTTGCAAACCCTCGCAATTGCGGAACAAGAATCGCATTTGCCAACCCTGACAGACTCCTCAGAAGTCGTAATTGCGAGGATGTCTTCACAACTGCGAGGCTGACACCTTCCACAAATTCTATATTGGCGAGTTTATGTTAATTAGCCTCGGATAATAATTTGATATTGGCTTCTTTCGAAGACTAACAAGACTTCTTAATTAAATAATCCCTAAAACAATTAATAAATTAAGCACACCCAAATATGACTACAAGTAGTTCAATCCTATCCCTAGGTAGAATCTATAAAGCTAGGGTTAACGCCTCAAGTTCTTGTTAATTAATCTTTTCCAACCCAAAATTATCTTTTCCAAAATTAATTTGAAGTGAATGGGCGAGTCCTAGGGTTAGCTAATCCCTTTGAAAACATTAAATAACAATAATAATTAAAGAAACAATAACTCACTTTATAATAGATAAATATTATTAAATACATAATCACAACAAGGTATTTAATCAACACTTTAAATATGAATCTTCCCATAAATAAGATTCAAGTGCTGGAAAAAGTAATACACACTTAGATATTCAATAAAAAGTAAGTAAATGAAGAAATTAACATAAATGGGTAAGAAATTCTCAAACAAAAGCTTCAAATTTTCAAGACCCAAGTATGTGCGCAAGAACCCTAGCTCCAAAACTTGTATTCACTACTTAAAAGATGTCCAAAGATGCCAAAGATCTGTTTCCAATAAGCTAGGTTGTGTATTTGTGGGTTTGAAATGGAGAAAATGTGAATTGTCAATCTCGCCCAGGTCTGAAGCCCGTTGGCCGCACCTGCGGAACAATGTTTGTAGGTGCGGCACCGTAGATGAAGAATTTATGCACTTAGAAGCGATATTTGGTGGAAATGGCTATTCCGCAGAAGCGGCTAAAAGAGCACATAAGTGCGTTCGCAGAAGTGGTCTCCAAGTGCAGAAGTGCAACCACAGAAGTGGTTCATCAATCGCATATGTAATTTATGCCTTGCAAGTCTTGTTCCGCAGATGCGGACCATTTCTCGCAGATGCGAGACCGCAAATGCAGATGGTTCTGCGCAGATGCGATTCCACTGGAGATTTTTGCACTTCTTTCACTCTTTTTGCATGAATCCAGTTCATTTAATTTCAATTCTCTTCAAGACTTCATTTACCGGCAAATCTAGCAATGCACACCATAAATCACCTCATTTTATAATTAAAGGACGCAAAAACTAAAGAAAAGAGACTAGAATAAATGGTAAAATAACCACTCATCAACACCCCCAACTTAAAGCTTTTTCTTGTCCTCAAGCAAATCAAAACCAAATACTCAATGAGGCTTTAACATTTAAAGCTCAATTAGCATCGCTATCATCTTCAAATCACATTCTCCAATTAAGCATAACACTTATGGTTTTGGGTGGTACTAATAATTAGGCTCAAGCATGTGAAAATCAACTAAATAACTTCCTCATTTAAAACAATCTCAAAAATGCAATGGAGTTTTAAAATAATCAAGTGACAACAACTAAGCCTCAAGAAGTGACTCCAAAGCACTAGTCTACTATATATGCTTAATTTACTCAATTTGGAATATATCAATGTCACCAATCCATCATAATCCATGTGCCCTCACAAGAAAGAAAGTCCCAAATTCATCATATTTATAATAACAACACAAGGGACAAATGCACAAAGACACTCTCTCTCTCTCAACAAAGAATTTCAAGTGTTACAAAATATCGTACCATAAGCTTGCCCTTATTTTAATTCGCCGCCTATTCAAGAACATTCGGTTGGAGATACCGTAAGGACTTTTTAAGCTTGTAATGTAGAATTAGGGAAAGGTAGGATAAACATTTGGGATGCAAGTGACTACACCCTCCTGGAACACTATTCATATTTGTCTTTATTTTTGCACTTTGCTTCTTTTTAAACCGCATAATCCTTATTGACATCTAGTTACCAACATAGAACTACCTTAAAGTACCTCTCTAAATTTTTCAAGACTCCATTTTTATTTATACATATATGTTCTTTTTTTTTCTATTTGAGCTTGAGTATCTTCATCTAACACAACTTTGAGGTATTTGCTTCTACCCACAATGTACATCTTCACCAATTCCTAATTAACAGCAAAACCCCCCAACTCATGCTTTTAGCCTCATTCTTAACATTCAAAGAGGGACGGGTTCAAAAGAGGGAATTTGTTCACAAAAAGGGTAAAGGTTTGTAAAGAGGTAGCCAAATAAAAGGTTAAAGGCTCAAATGGGGTTAACCAGTGATAGTATTTATAAAATGGTAGGCTCGAAAGGCTAAAGAGGCTTTTTTAAAGATCACAAAGAATGTCTAAAGTCATCTATCCAACCAAACATAATTAACATTAGCGTTGAAACACCAACCGGGCAAGTTCTAGATGATAAAAGTAAACTCGAGAATTATTTTTAACAAAAACTAACACACATGGCACATGAATTAATCAAGACGGATTAATTTTACTTCTTAATAAGATCAACTAAAGCAATATCATGCCAACTAGTGGTCAAAGAGTCACAAAATGAGCCAAAAGTTTATCATAAAAAATTTTCTTCCCCATGTAACTTACTTTTTCAATTTACAATCACAATTTGGAGGGGTATTCTTAATTCACACATCACATCCAAGAGACCAATTTTATTAGTACCAAACAATGCAAAAGTCTCCCCATAATAAAACAAGACTAATTCCCTTAAGAAAGTCGTCACGCCATCCATCATAGGGAAAAGTCACCCGGTTCAACACAAAAATATTCCTCGGGAAAGAACCTTAGAATAAATAAAATAAAAGAAAATTTATTGACAAGTATATTACTACTAAAGGGATAACAATAATATATATTAAAAACTACTAAAGAAAATAAAATAAACACTAAAGGAATAAATATAAAATAACTAAAAACTACTAAAGAAAACTAAAATAACAAAAGCAACTACTACTAAAGGAATAAAAATAACACAAACTAAAAACTACTAAAGAAAATAAATAAAGAAAGAAAATAAATTAGAATAACAAAAGCCACTAATCAGCAAATGTATCACCAATCACAAACTACGCCCGACAAAGACACATGATAAATAATAGTAGAACAAGCTCGGCAAGGGCACATGATATCCATACAAAAGCATAAGCCCGACAAGGGCACAAGTCAAGCATGAATGTACAAATAAAGTATACTTTCTAAAGCCACCCCCAACTAAAAACACTGCAGTGTCCTACCTACACAATATCAAGATAAAATAAAAGCAGTTTGAGGTTCTCCCTGAGGTCTGCATCGGACTAGCAGAATGCGGGAATAAGCTTATCACTGCCGTGTAGAGATCTCGGTCTCATCATCATTTGTAGCATTTGTATCAACATCACTATCATCTTTGTCCTCGACCAGTATCTTCCTATTCGGCTACCCCCATTTGAAGATGGCCTTGATGCCTCTCCACATCTTTATCATGAACTTGCTCTTCTTCTTATTTCTCTCTTTCTCCTCGTTGAAGTCTTCCTGAAGATCTACATGTGCCTTGACCATGTTTCCATAGGCTGCCTCGAGCCTACTAACGGAAACTGCCAACTTCTCATGCGACTCTGATTTCTTCTTCTGGTTCTCCATGTAGGTCTTCATTTCTTCCCTGGTAGAATACTCGGGCATAGGATGGGAGTGTGAGGGCCCACTAGGGAGATGTGACATTTAGTCACGAATGGAGACAAGCTGTGAGTTCAACATCCCAAATGGTCCCTCAAGCATGGCTGCCTGTGAGGAGGACTGTGGTCCGGAAACAGTGGTCACTTTCCTCTTCTTACTCTTTACTGCACTACCCTCGCCCATTATTCTCAACGGATGAAAGGGTTTGTCTGCCGGTAACAACGATCGTTTCTACGAGCCTTAACATCTGCCCGCCGGCACAACTCTATAATCAGTGAAGGGAACATCAAGCCTGAACTGCCGTCTAGCAAATACTCTTTTAGCTCCTAAAGGATATAATGGCCTACATTCACATGAATGACGTCAAGTACCCATGCGATCATCAGGGCCCTGCCATATGAAACATTCGAAACATTTCAACACGGTGATACTCCATTGCAGATGATGTAGAGCCACATCTGGCCTCAGCTGTGAAGTCGATGGACTTCAAACCCTTTCTCTTGTTTTCCTACTTTGCTCTTTTATCTGATGGATAAAGTTTAGAAACTAGCCAATCTCCGTTTGAGCAATGATCTTTTTCTCATACCGGCTCAAATGGATGGTCAGGAAGCCCTAGAATATCATTGATTTGTTCGATTTCAAACCTCATTGTTTTTCCTCTTATCGTGAGTTGTGGATTGTTGAATTTTTTACCCTTAAGGTTTGCCTAAAACTCACGAACCCACTCCTCATTGGCCTTACATGGAGTAGGCATGAAACCAGACCAGTCGGTGGTCTGTAGACGACCATAAAAATCTGGAAGTAACTCGGCCAATTTATCCTCAGAGATTCTCTTTTCAAGTACGACCTTATTTGTAAGAAGGTTGTCATAATATCGGCGATGACAATCAGCAGACATGAATTGTTCAGTGTCGAATTCTTCCTGCCGCGCCCCGTTTTCTCGCGAAAGCGGGCTTCGATGTTGTGACAGCTCTTTTAAATGAGTAGTATTAAAAGAGGAGAGTCTCCACCTAATAATTTTTAAGGTGTGTTAGGGCGCCTATTATACAGATAACTCTGTTTGACTAGTCAACGCCACCAAACATCGGGTAAGGGCTCAAATTACCTCACAGAGAAGGTGTTAGGCATTCTTCGAGGTCCACAACTGTGGATCCCGGCCTAACATAAAACTATGTGGATTATGATTAGGCACGATGATCAAAGAGAATAAAAGGTCAAAGAGTTTTAGTATAACACAATGAGTATTGATAGAAATTTTAAGGGTTACAAGGATATAACTATAACGGTCTATATTAGATGAATAAATGTATAAAGGAAAGGGGGGGGGGAGGGGGGGTCCTAAGTGTTTTAGCCTAAAGGATAACCCCGTGCCACATAAATAATACTTCACAACTACCTTAAGATAGAGGATTACTCATATTATTCAGCGGGCACAAACTATCATCTCCTGCTACCCGATTACTATGTTAAAGTTGTTTACCTAAAGCGAGCTAGTTCAATTCTAAGTCGTACCCTATGCGTGCTCTACCCGTCCCATGCCTATGGTCCAGGAAGCATTGGACTTCTATTTGGGTGGTTCTAGACTTTACTTAGGCTGCTCAAAATGATAAAACTAAGCGACATACAAAACAAGTAGGAGTTCATATAAAGGAAGTTAAAGGCTCAAGTTAGCCTCCGCACTTAGACAACGAATACACACAAGCAGATTCAGTATTATGAACAAGCAGTTTTAGAATTTAGGCAAATTAAAGTCATTAAGCCCCTATATACATGGTTTCTATGTGACTCTGAATTGCAGCATTATTGCTCTTAGTGGCTTAGGCAAAAGGAACAGTAAACTATTTGTAAGCCTAGAGCTATTAACGCCAATTTTATAGATATGCGTCTTAGGAAGGTGACATGGTCCTATAGGCATGATTTCTAACAGTGGCATAGTTAAGCAATGAAAGCGTGTTTGAGAGTCCAGCATTAACATTGCTGATCTCCTAACCATTTGAAGCGAGTGATAATTCCCTATAGGCAGGATTTCTAACAATTTACAATGGAAAACTGATTTTTTATACTTAGCCCCTTATATGCATATTTTCTAGTCAAGCAATATGATCACAATAGCAATAGCAAATTAGCCAATTAAAGTCCTATAGGCATGATTTCTAGATGAAGATCAGTAGAACATAAGCTAGTACAATCTATAGGAGTGGTATCTAATGAATATGCTGCATTTATACAAATTGAAGGAAAGTTTATTGTCATTTTGTTTCCTATAGGCACGCAGTCTAGTAACACATAGTAGTAGACATAGGAATAAATAAAGTACTTAAGATCATGCTTTGATAGTAAACAACTTGTGTGAGTGTGTGATTCCCCTAATGGCATGATTTCTACTAGTGTACATGGAGATTAAATAGCATATACGGCAGGTTGATAACATGTAAATCAAGCGAACCCTATATGCATATTTTCTACGCTTTCATCTAAACCTTAGAATATACCCATTTCCCCAATTTCACTAACACCCCAAATTGTTTGTTATTACAAATTATTACAGGTCCAAAGAATGTAAATATAAATATTACACAAGAAATAATAATAGGCCTACAGCATGCCCAAATACAGACACCCAGTACTTCTTGGGCCTTCAACAAACTCTTTCTTCGTAAATGGCATGCTCAGATACAAACAAGGGACTATACCCATCAACATAGCCCAAAACCCATAGAGGAACTTAGGCCAAACCAAACAGTCACAAATTGACCATATGACCCAAATATTAGATTACACAGAAATCACTTAAACAAACCAGTATGCAGATTATACAAATAATGTGAGGAAGAAAAGCTAAATGCCAGAAACAGCTCAAGCTCCAGCAGCAAAGAGAGCGACTAAAAAACCCCAAATATTAGTATGTCAGAGTTCACAAGGGTCTCAAATGTATCCCGAGCAGTGCTCACACTAGGGAGGTCAATAGAGAGAGTTTTGGTGGCCTTGGCTTTCAGCCGACCAAGAGTGATAGATTCATAATAGTGTAGGTAACAAATGAGAGTGAGAGAACAGTGATCAAATGATAGATCTTGAAGAGGTGCACTTATATTTTAGAAGCATACATGGCATGAGTAATTAAACAAAGAGCATTCAAGCAAAGAGAATCAACAAAACTCAAAGGACGGGTTGATATCACAAGTTCAAACGCTTAGCAGATTGGACAGAAAACATTTTTGTAGAAAGCAGGGGAATCCGGTTTTTTGAGATTACTAACATACAAAGGCACACAATTCCAAGTACTAACATAAAGGAGTTAAAACCTAGGGGTTCAAATTATGTTAGGCATCCATCACAATATCAGAAATACATACATGCCAACTTACATTATGACAAAAGAGTATCAAACATTGTAAGGAAACACAAATTAAGATAGCTACTCTAAAGGTCCCAACTAATCGCTAAAGATACATGATTAAGCAGACCAAAGGCATAGTGAGTGACAAAATAGCATCGGATCAGGTCATTGCTAGAGTGAAGGTCTCAACATAGATTAGAGTATATTCTATTACAAGAATTCAGAACAAAGTAGGGAAATAACTCATGCCAGGCAGCAAAGGTAAATACTCAAATACTAACATACGAGCTTAAGAGAGTCCAAATTGTTCTAGTTAAGCATGTACAAATAACATGTCTCTGAACTAGAAATTGCAAGTAAAATCAACTGCTACAGAAGTGCAGATCATAAACAAGTTCAATTCTAACAAGGTTGCACACAGAGACAGCCCAAAAATACATTAGATCATGGAATCTTAGAGGTGTGAGTACACAAGACATGAACACAGAAGAACAAAATTGTAAAAAAAACAAAGCTAAGAGACTTACCAGTTACTAGTTGATTAAACAGACAACAAGGAAGAACAAACTCCATAGTACTCTGAATACCAACAGAGAACAAGAACACAGAATCATAATATATCAGAGTTACCAAGGGCTTCAGATGAACCCCGAGCAGTGCTCGCACCAAGAAAAGTTGAAAAATCAAATTTCGGTAGCCTTGGCTTTCAGCCGGCCAATAACCAAAGTATAGAACAAGAGAATGAGAGAATGATAGAACAATAAATTCAATTTTTACTGAATCTTCTGATTTTCGTCCCTTTCAAAGGGGAATGGGGAGGGATTTATATAGTGGTTAAATCAGACGAGTAAATAGGGAAAGAAGTCAAACAAACATAAACAAGGAAAGGAAATATATACATGCAATCATAAAGCGACCAATAAAGGAAAGAAATCAAAACTCACACCCTAATTAGGGTTCGACGTTTGAAAATTCGTCTAATGGTATGAGAAATCAGCTATTCTTTCGGATATATGGACGCCATATTGTCCAAATCTTAGCGATTGAAGTTGAACGGGCCCGAATCTGAGAGATGGTACTTGCCAAGTTTAGGCAAGTACTAAGTGACACCATAGTCTTGCAAGTAACTGAGGTAACACGTAAAAGGTAAGAAAATCAGAGAAGGAATCCATGATTGAGATGGATTCGGAGAAGATTGAGGGGGTGACTTGTATTTCTGAAGGAGGGAGGAGTGTTTAGAGGCGGCTGATGAAGGGAAATGGGGATTAGGGTTTGGGTAAGGGGATATAAGGAAAGTGGGGGTTTTAATTCGGGTTGTTGATCATTTGAGATCAATGGCCAAGATTAAGAGGAAGGTGGGGCGGGTTATTATAAATGGGTTGTGCCCGAATTGTTAAAGGGTTGTTTGGGCTGTTGAGGTTATTGGGCCCGGGGTTCACTTGAACCTTAATTGGTCCGAAATTAATCTCAATGTTGGGCCAGATTTTAAAATAGGAAATTAAGAGGAAAATAATTTAATAAAAATAGTTAAGAAATTATAGAAATGCTATTTATTTAAATTAATACTTTAAAACAATAGTATAAGATTATAAAAATGTAAGATATTATTTTGACCTTGAATAAAATGACAAATGCAATAAATATTATACAATATAGGCTATATTTGCAATATTATGCAAATAGCTTAAAAATACTAATGTAATTATATAAAACTGAAGTACAAATATTTCAAACGTGTATTATAGATGCAAAATAATAATTTTAGGTAATTAAGTCATCAAAAAATAGTTTGAAAGAGTAATTAATAAATATTCAAGTAATTTAAACGCAAGAAAAATCAATTCAAAGCTTTAAAAATTATGCAAACTCATAGAAAAATGCATGTATAGATTTTTTAAACTAAATAATGATGCAAAATGATGTTTTGAAAGGTATATATACTATTCGAAAAAATATGAGGGCAAAATTGGGTATCAACAGCTGCCCCTCTTTACCCGGGAATGATGAAAGAGTTGTCGGGTAAAGAAAATGACGATCAATTTTGGCCGAATCGAATGAGGAATGATACGATTTGAAAAAATGGGGGCCGAAACCTGGTTCCTGAGTTGCCTACATATCTCTGGTATTACGGGAATCAGGTCATGTGTAGTTCTGGAGCCAAAGGTGAACGAAACTGATGGAGTTGTTATAAGAATGGTCATATGTCTCGGAGTCATGAATGTGAATTTGGAACGTTATGGATGTATCACAGAGAAAATATCCGAATGGTCATAGAGTAAAAGGAGGGCAATTGCTGGTAGTTGGTTCCGTTTGAAGCAATTGAAGGATGTGAACATTGTGAACGAAAACCAGAGCAAATATTTGTCCTGTTTGTAGAA
Organism: Nicotiana otophora; assembly: GCA_000715115.1. Taxonomy (NCBI): domain Eukaryota; kingdom Viridiplantae; phylum Streptophyta; class Magnoliopsida; order Solanales; family Solanaceae; genus Nicotiana; species Nicotiana otophora. The sequence goes on from AWOL01S0013899.1 coordinate 248,287, forward strand.
CTGCTTCCTCCTGGGGTACCTGCAAAACCTAAAACACGGTGCATGCAAATATATATATGGGTTATTGAAAAAGTTTAAACGTGATGCAAATTCCCTTTGGACGATGAATGTTATCTTTGGACGGTGAGGATGATGTCCTTAGACCATGGCATCCTGGGCCATGAAGCGTATGATAAGGGATTCGCGGTCCATGAAAAGGTGTCCTCGGGCCATGAGGATGGTTCCTCTAGACTATGACACCTTTGAATAATGATGTGCAATTTTAAGAGATCCTCAGGCCATGGAATGGTGTCTTCCGGCTATGAGGATGATGCCTTCGGACTATGATGCCTTTGGACAAAATGGCAATCTTTCAGCCCATGAAATACAAAGATATGATGCTTGGCCATATACGAGGACGATACAAGACAATGCTTAGTCTTGTGTGAGATGAGGGCGGCATTTAGCCCTAGGTGACCAAAGAGATAGTTCTAGGTCTTAGGTAGCGTAGTGGAGATAGTATTCAGTTCTCACGCAAGGAAAGGCAGTGCGTAGCTTTATGCAATTAGGGAGGCAGTGCTTAGCCTCATGCAAGAAGAGGAGACAATGCTTAGTCTCATGCAGGGAAAGGCAGTGCTTAGCCTTATGCAATTAGGGAGGTAGTGCTTAGCCTCATGCAATAAGAGGAGACAATGCTTAGTCTGATGCAGAGAAAGACAGTGCTTAGCCTTACGCAATTAGGGAGGCAATGCTTAGCCTCATGCAAGAAGAGGAGATAATGCTTAGTCTCATGCAGGCAGTGCTTATACTTATGAAGTTATGGAGGCAATGCTTAGCCTCATGCAAGAAGAGGAGATAATGCTTAGTCTCATGCAGGCAGTGCTTATACTTATGAAGTTATGGAGGCAATGCTTAGCCTCATGCAAGAAGAGGAGATAATGCTTAGTCTCATGCAGGCAGTGCTTATACTTATGAAGTTATGGAGGCAATGCTTAGCCTCATGCAAGAAGAGGAGACAATACTTTGTCTCATGTAAGGAAAGGCAATGCTTAGCCTTATGCGAGAAAAACAAAGTTTAGTTGTGAGAGGGTGAAGTATTTCTTAGCTTGATGTGTTGCGTTTGCTAGACTTAGTGATTTTGATGTATGTATATATTTGCGAATATTCATGTTGTGTTCATTGTGCCTGCATTCAAATAAACAATTATGAGTTTTGCGGGGGGAAAGGTTGATTCGTGCTCTTGACTCCTTGCTTTGCCTTCACTTTTGCCTTGCAGCCCTGTTTGAGTTACCCTGGGTAGCATCCGGCTGTCATAGAAACAAAGCTTTCGAAAACATATGTACGCATTTGACAAATTATTTGCAAAAATATAGTTGTTTGAAATGTGTTTGTGAGATCAAATAATTTTGATGAACCATTGACTGTGATACATTTAGAGACAATGCAACCTCTTCGTCCTAGAATTTTGAGGGTCCTCCTTAAAATTCTTCCCCAGATTAAATGTATACTCTTGACAATACTTTTTGGTTGTTCCACACATGAAGATGTCGACTTGAATTTGCGATCTTGCCCCAGTTTCTGATCATGGGAAAATGAAGATTTTATTAAGATCTGACCGAACCACATGGCTGCCTATGTATCCCCTCTTAAACGGGAATCAGGTCAAGCATAGTTCAATTACATCAAGTGAAGAAATGAAAACAATCCTAAACATAGTATCTCTTGACTGCGTTTGAGTTGATAGGTTTTGGCCAAATATCTCCGTACATTTCTTCAAGTATGAGTGTTCCTCCTGTTAATACTCGGTGAACCATGTAGGGACCTTGCCAGTTAGGTGAGAACTTTCCCTTGGCTTCATCCTGATGTGGGAAGATCCGCTTTAGCACTAACTGCCCCGGTGTGAGTTGCCTTAGTCTGAATTTTTTGTTGAAAGCTCTTGCCAATCTGTTCTGATAGAGTTGACCATGACATACTGCATTTATTCTCTTTCCATCAATGAGAGCCAGTTATGCATAGAGGCTCTGTACCCATTCTGCATTGCCGAGCTTGACTTCTTGTATAATTCTCAAAGAAGGGATTTCTACTTCGGCAGGAATAACTGCTTTAGTGCCATAAACCAATAGGTAAGGAGTTGCCCCGGTTGATGTGCGAACCGTGGTACGATACCAGAGAAGAGCAAATGCCAACTGCTTGTGCCCTTGCTTGTAATTATCTACCGTTTTCCTTAGTATCTTCTTGATGTTCTTATTGGCGGCCTCTACAGCTCCATTCCTTTGCAGCATGTATGCTGTGGAATGCTTATGCTTGATCTTGAAAGTTTCACGCATGGCCTTTATTAGGTCACTATTGAGATTGGTGGCATTGTCGGTGATGATTAACTATGGCATTTCGAACCGATAAATAATGCGATTCCAAACAAAATCTGCCCCAAGCGGGCTTCTTAGTTACAGCTTTGTAAGATGCGGCTTCGACCCATTTTGTGAAATAATCTATGGCCACTAGAATGAACCTATGCACATTTGAAGCAGCAGGTTCGATTGGGCCGATTACATCCATGCCCCAAGCGCAGAAAGGCCAAGGCGCACTTGTTCCGTTGAGTTCGTTGGGTGGCACTCATATCATATCAGCATGTATCTTGCATTGGTGACACTTCTGCACATATGTGATGCAATCTGTTTCCATAGTCATCCAGAAATACCCTGCTCTTAGTATTTTCTTGGCTAAGACGAAACCATTCATGTGCGGTCCGCAAGTTCCGGCATGTATTTCCTCGAGTAATCTGGATGCTTCTTTGGCATCGACACACCGTAGTAACCCCAAGTCAAGAGTCCTTCTATACGGAATTCCTCCGCTTTGAAAGAAGTGGTTGGCTAATCTTCGAAGTGTGCATTTCTAAGTATGGGTGGCGTGCTCTTGATATTCTCCCTTTGCCAAATATTCCTTGATGTCGTAGAACCATGGGTTTCCATCGCTCTCTTCTTCAACATGAGCACAATAAGCTGGCTGTTTATGGATTCCTATTGGGATAGGATTGATGAAATTCTTGTCTGGATGTTGTATCATGGAAGACAAAGTGGCTAATGCATCTGCGAACTCGTTCTGAACCCTCAGAATATGCTTGAATTCTTTCTTTGTGAACCTTTTGATCAGCTCTTGTACACAGTGTAAATATGGCAATATTTTGGTGTTCTTTGTAGCCCATTCTCCTAACACCTGATGCACCAACAGATCGGAATCTCCAATTACCAACAGCTCCTGAACATTCATGTCAATGGCCAACCTGAGTCCCAAGATGCAAGCGTCATATTCTGCCATATTGTTGGTGCATGGAAACCTGAGTTTTGCAGATACCGGATAATGTTGGCTGGTTTCTTATTCCAAAACAACTTTGATACCTACTCCTTTGAAGTTTGCTGCTTTGTTAAAGAACATTCTCCAACCATCATATGCTTTGATGATATCTTCTACCACGAATGACACCTCCTCATCGGGAAAATACGTTTTCAATGATTCGTATTCTCCGTCTATAGGATTTTCTGCCAGAGGATATGCCAATGCTTCTCCTTTGATCGCCTTCTGAGTTACATAGACGATGTCAAACTCGCTCAGCAATATTTTCCACTTTGCTAACTTACCTGAAGGTATGGGCTTCTGAAAGATATATTTCAGTGGATCTATCCTTGATATTAGATATGTAGTGTATGCACATAAATAATGCCTCAATTGTTGAGCTATCCATGTCAAAGCACAGCAAGTGCGTTCCAGCAAAGAGTACTGGGTTTCGTAAGGTGTGAATTTCTTGCTCAGATAGTGTATTGACTGCTCCTTTCATCCAGTTTCATCATGTTGTCCCAAAACGCAACTGAAAGCTCTGTCCAATACAGACAAATAAAGCAGCAGTGTCTTCTCGGGTCTGGTGGGACTAGAACAGGCGGTTTGGATAGATACTCATTGATTTTGTCGAAGACTTTCTGGCATTCTTTAGTCCAACTTGTTGCGACCTCTTTCCTCAGCATTTTGAAGATCATCTCACATATCACTTTTGATTGTGCTATGAAGCGACTGATGTAATTGAGATGCCCTAAAAATCTCATCACATCCTTCTTATTCTTTGGAAGTGGCAAGTCTTGGATTGCTTTGGCTTTTGATGGGTTCAACCCAATCCCTCTGCGACTGACGATGAATCCTAACAATTTTCCAGCAGGGACTCCGAAAGCACACTTTGCAAGATTCAATTTCAGATTATACTTTCGAAATCGATTGAATTATTTCCTCAGATCCTCTATGTGGTCCGTACTCCTTTTGGATTTGATGATAACGTCATCCACGTACACTTATATCTCTTTGTGTATCATGTCGTGGAAAATAGTTGTCATAGCTCTCACGTAAGTGGCTCCGGCGTTCTTCAGACCAAATGGCATCATTTTATAACAATATATCCCCCATAGCATGATAAAGGCTGTCTTTTAAGCATCCTCCTCATCAATCCATATTTGATGGTACCCCGCGAAGCAATCCACAAAGGATTGGAGTTCATGTTTGGCATAGTTGTCAATCAATATGTGTATATTGGGCAACGGGAAATCATGTTTAGGACTTGCTCTATTTAGATCTCGGTAATAAACAAAATACTCTAACTTTCCCATCTCTCTTCAGAACTGGCACAATGTTGGCCAACCAAGTCGGGTACTCGACCACTCTAAGATCCTTGGCTTTGATCTGCTTGGTGCCCTCCTCTTTTATCTTCAAACTCATATCCGGCTTGCATTTTCTAAGCTTCTGCTTTACCGGTGGACATGTAGGATTAGTGGATAACTTGTGAGCTACTATGGATGTGCTCAAACCCGTCATATCGTCGTAGGACCATGAAAAGAAATCTTCATATTCTTTCAGGAATATGACGTACTCTTCTTTCTTTGACGGTGATAGATGAATTCTTATGCGTGTTTCCTTGACCAGTTCGAAATCGCCTAAGTTAACTGCTTTAGTTTTGTCCAAATTGGACGTTGGCTTATTTTCAAAATTTTCCACTTCTCCGGCGATTTCCTCAGGTATCGTATCATCTTCCAGGTCTTCTGAATCACTATCCTTATGTTGCGTTGTCTCATTACATGTCACAGTCACAGGTTTATTAGGATAAGTAATAATAACGCTGTAAAAAGAGAAAATGTAGAGAATAATAGTAAATTCAAAAAGTAGCAATGTATTAATTGAAATCTTTAAAATGTTAACAAATGTGGCTCGATGACTCGAGCAATTATTTCAAAACAAAATACTGAAAATGTCTCAAATGCTTAAAAATAATTGATGTTAATCTGCCGAGCTACCCNATTTCAAAACAAAATACTGAAAATGTCTCAAATGCTTAAAAATAATTAATGCTAATCTGCCGAGCTACCCAGGAACTCGACGGGCCTGGGATGGTGCAGCAGTCCAGTTCTTGAGAACAGCTCCTTTCCCCACGGTCTAAATGGTAAGATCCTCATCCTCCTCCTCAACTATCGCACTGCAATCCATATCTTCTTTGTCCAGAAACAGTTTCCTTATGCTAGGTAAGACTTCATCTTTCTCAGATCCCCATATCATGTCAACTTGATGAAATCTCTGGTGCAGAGGTGGTACTGATTGTTCAAGAGGATAATAAGGACCATGCCATGGCGGTGCCCAATCCTGATACTCTTGCCAAGTATATTCATATCCAATCCCAAAAGCTATGCCATGACGTTGTGGTTGTACGGGTTTGGTGATCCCTTCGAGGTTTTTGCCGAGACCCTTGCCAGGTTCATATCATGTCCGTAGTAATATGCTTTTTATTTTGTTACTCCACCATCAATCCTTTTCAATTGCGTTGATTTGCTCAATGCGATGGTACATTTCTCCACCCAACTTCTTCCTATTCTCGATGACTAGAACGGTCTGATTGGTGTAGATGGGGTTGCTTCCATCCCCATGGATAATCGCTTCTTGATGATTCCATTCCAACTTCACAGCCTGTTGCAGAGTAGAAGCCACTGCCCCAGCGGCGTATATCCAGGGTCGTCCCAATAATAGATTATAGGTAGCAGATATATCCAGCACTTAGAACTCAACATCAAACTAGGTCAAGCCCATTTGTAGGTTAAGGTTGATTTCTCCGATTGTGGCTCTTTGGGATCCATCAAACGCCTTTACATTCATACTTCCCATTCGTATCTCGTGCAGGCCTTTACCCAACCTCTTAGAGTAGTCAGTGGGCATATATTGAGACTTGAACCCCCATCTATCAGGACCCTGGCGATGAACGTATCCTCAAATTGCACTGTGATGTGCAGTGCCCTGTTATGACTTAGTCCTTCTGCTGGTAATTCATCCTCGTGAAAGGTGATTTTGTGGCTTTCCAGTACCTGCCCGACCATGTTGGCCATCTCCTCACCAGTGATGTTGGTGGGTACATAAGCTTCACTCAGCACTTTTATCAAAGGCATTCCTGTGTGTCTCGGAGTTTTGCAGTAGTGACAAGATGGATATCTGAGCGGGAGTTTTGTTCAGATGATCGACAACAAAGTATTCCCTTTCCTGTACCTTTCTCCAAAGGTCATCAGGGCTAGTCTCAACAACAGTCGGCTTAGATGCAGCTTCTTTGCTTGTTCCTCCCAGGTGCTCAGGTGAATAAAATTTGCCAGTTCTAGTCATGCCTTGTGCTGCACCTGTTTCCTCTATTTTTGTTTTTCCTTTCCTCCTTGCTTTCGCAACATAATCCCATGGGATAGTATCAGACTTGTAAGATGGCATGGGTGGTACCATCACACTGAAGGGTGTGGTTAGCTCGACTTTAAACGGTGCTTGGGTTTGTACCACAACGGGTGTGAGGGTGACCGGAGATGTTTTAGGATCATCTCCCTCTCGAATGAGTCAAATTGACTTTTTTGGATCCCATTCCTCGTCAGTATCTATCACGTTCACTCCCTCACCTCTGTGATCTGGGAGAGGATTGTTACGAACATTTGGTGCAGCTTCCTTTGCCTGTATGACTTTAGTGTCGATTAATGTCTATATGTTTTCCTTCAGTGTGCGACACTTATCAATGGTATCACTCTTCATGCCTGAATGATAGGCACATGTTTTGTTGGGGTTAACCCACTGAGAAAAATTCTCCATGGCAACGGTAGGAATGGGAGTGACATAACCAGCAGCCTTCAATCTCTCGTATAGACTGTCTATGGGTTCAGCAATCGAGGTGTATTGTCTAGGTGGTCTGCGGTCGAAGTTTGGTCTTGGTTTTTGGTAATTTTGGCGGGCGGATGGTGGTGAGTGATAATATGCGGGTTGAGTGTTATAGGCATGGTAGGTGGTAGAAGGTTGTTTGTATCTGGGGGTGAAGGCTGGTATGTGGGATCAGGCATTTGGTATGTAGGTGGAGGTGTTTGGTATGTGAGAGGAGACTTAGGACCCTGGGCCACCATTATGGCTACCAGTTCTTTCTTCTTCGAAATACCTCCCAATTGCAATGCTTTATTCGTAGCCTGCAGTGCTTCGAAATTCGTCAACATCCCATTTTAAATCCCTTCTTCTATTCTTTTTCCTAGCTTGATGATGTCAAAGAATTTGTGGTTCTCAATAACCATCAACCATTTTATAGTACTGCAGGTCTTGAGCCCTGACGAAGAACTTATTCATTTGTTCTTCTTCGAGTGCCGGTCTTACTTTCGCGGCTTCAGATATCCATCGAGTAGCATATTCATGAAAGGTTTCTGTTGGTTTCTTCTTGAAGTTTTCAATGTAGAAAACATCTTGTGCGTTTTCTGTGTTGAACCTAAATCTGTCCATGAAATCTGACGCCATGCTTACCCAATTAACCCACTTCTTCGGGTTATGACTTATATACCAAGACAACGCATCTCCGTTGAGGCTTCGCATGAATAGTTTCATACGTATTAGTTCATCTTTGCCCACTCCTACAAGTTTGTCACAATACGTCCTCAGATGCACTTTTGGATAACCAGTTCCATTGAACATTTCAAACTTGGGAGGTTTGTAACCCTCCGACAGTTCCACATCTGGCTGAATGCACAAGTCCTCATAGTTTAAACCTTCAATGCCTTTACCACCTTCGACACTTTGAACTCTACTAGTGAGCTTCTTGAGTTCTTATGCCATGTTCTTAATGAGCAGCTCTTTCTCGGTTGATTCAGGTATGAATAGGGTTTGTTGTAGGGTGTGGGGTAAGGTCTCCACATATATCGGGTTGCTCTGATAGATTCCGGGGATCTGGGCATAAGGATGATCATTTGTTGAGTTTTGGAGGTCAAGAGTGGGTTGTGGTATATTTTGGGTAGTGTAATAAGTGGTAGTTTGCGGGTATTAAGTTGGGTGATGGTGGTGTTATTGGGGAGTTGGTACTGGAGGAGGATTAAGTTTTTGGGGAGGTGTGGGGTACTGGTGTGGTGCAAGAGGGTTTGGTGGCGGGTTTTGGTTTTGTGGGTTTTGTGGTGGTGCTTGGTTTTGGGTGTTTGGGTTTTTTGGTTAATATCAGGGACATTTAGACTGAAAGAGAGGTTTGCCAAGTTCGGGACCTGCTCAAGTTCTCCTTGTAGCTCCAAAATCTTTTGTTCCAGACGTAAGAGAAGTTCATTCTGTGTCGGGGTGCTTCGACCATCTGAAGTTTTGACATTCTCTACTATGGACGCGTGATCCTTTTTGATACTGCTCATGTCATCCATCTTCGCTTTTCCTTTGTTCTTGCTTTTGGGATCACTTGGTGGAGGACCTCTGGATCTAGTGTGATATGATGACGATGCCAGTATGCGGGAACCGACCTTGGGGAATGGGAATAATCAAAAGAAAGAAAAAGCAAAAGGTAACCAAATCAGTAAGGGGTATTTGAAAGAATGCTTGCAATATTTAAACATGTTCTATAAAATCATGCAATAATTTGCATCCTAATTGGGGACCTCATTATGCCCGAGGTAGGCCTAAGCGACACATAGACTTGGAGAAAATTGATGCTAATATTGCGTCATTTCATTAATGTGAAAATGGGCCACACTTTTACTAAATCAGCAATAATAATGAAGTTGCTAATGGCGTTTAGCCTTATTACAATCGAAATCTAAACTAAGCTAGAAAACAGTAAAGAACATTTGCTAAATCTATTTGGTCCCTTAGGGACCTTCTCCGTGCTTAGCTCTTTTGACTCCATCAATCAAGTTCCCCAACTCGCGCATATCCAATAATAAATAAGCCTTTGCTAGATGCCCTCCTTCGCTGCCATCCGTGTTTTGACAATCTGCAAGCCTTTTTCTCATCTTCCCTTCAAGCTCCATCACTCCCAATTTTAGATATTCTAACCTTTCTGTTGCCTTGGTGGCGATCCCCTTACATTCATTTATAGCTTCAATGTATATTTTATGTTGTTCCAGATGCCTGGCTTCTAACTCGAAAACCTTTTTGCGAAGCCTTCTATACTTGACCTGTGCCTTAGTAGCATCATCAATGATCCTATTTTCCAAATTGACCCCTGGCTTGACATCTCCCACTATATCATCTGCCAACCATGATGGATAGAAATATACGTGACCGGTATGGTACCTGTGTGGCTCGATAGTCTCTTTTTCCACAATGACCTTCTGGTTCCACATATGCTATGCCTTGAACTTGAAAGGAATGATGTCCCCTTTGAAATCTGTCTTGAACTGGACCATGTTGGAAACCCGAGGTATGACCTATTTTCTTCCTGCTTATCTCATTACCCTTATAGGAGCATAAGGATAAATGCCTCGCAACCCGATAAATACCAAATAAGTAGTATCCCTTGACCTGGTGATGAACTCACTGCTAGGAAACCACTCAAACATCCAATGTCTCTTCTCATCTGTCAGATTGCTGAAGAAACGTACCCAACTTACAGCACTTCCGGGCTGTGCAAACCTATCTGGGATGAATGTCATTTTCTTTGGATGGTGGCAAGCTATGTATTCGTTCAATGGCCATCGCAGAAGCTCTTGATGATATTCTTCCCTCTGAAAGTGTTCCAATAACCATACTTGCAATAATAGATTACAACCTTCAAAATCTCTGAACCCCTGCTTGCACTGATCTAGAGCGCGGTATAGTTCAGCTAGGATCATAGTGATGATGGTGTAGGTTTGCCCCTCGACGCCTTCCATTAAAGTTCTTGCAACCATATCTAAACAAGTGTGAATCATTCCCCCTTTCATTGGAAATATCAACAAACCCAAGAAGCAAATGATGAATACATAAACTCGGCGGTGCGTCCAACCTAAGGAGGTAATGGCAAGTTTCTCATGATGAAGACGGTACGACTTACTATGCCCATAACGCTCATAAAGAAACCCAAAAGGGATGTAGGATTTCTTTAAGCAAAGAAATTCTTCATTTTTCTTAAAGCCCAACATCTTTAGAAAGCCGCGAGGGGTGCGATTCTCTAGTACTAGTAACCCCGAACTATCCCAAGGCAGCTTAGCAAAACCTCCTATTTCTTCTAAGAGAGGAGTCCTTTCTATGTCACCAAATCGGAAGACCGCTCTTTTCTCATCCCAGAACATGGTAGCATCCTCAATCAAATCTCTATTTGGTTCATATTAAACAAAGATGACAAGTCACCGAGTACTCTTCTCACATAATTCTTGTCGCAAGGCCCAAGGTCTTTCCACCAGTCAAGTAGCAGAGGTGGAATGTTTTGGACCATGCCGAACCTAGGGATTTCGTGCTTCATTTTATGCAAACAAATAAAGTTAACCCTTTCACCCTCCAGATTCGACCACTTACACAATAATGATCAACATATTGGCACATTTTCTCCAAGTAATGCACATAACAGGGTAGTGTCCATTGGGACTGTAGAAATCCTGCCGGACTTTGGACAATGCTTATCTTAGCGGTCTATTACGTTAACAACGTTCTAACCTGTACTAGGTTTAACATGATGCATGTGCATTTGATATTGGAGTAAGGTTTCTAGAATGACCTAGACCGGTACTCCCGTCGGACAGTCGATTGCACCGTTGATCGACTAGTCTACCGCAAATAAGCCTTTTCGATTTAAAAAAGGTAATTTTGGAAGAGCGCGGACACTCATCAAGTGCCGCTATGTAGATAATTGGCACGAGTAGAGTATAATGTGGAGCATTCTTTATGGAAAAATAACACGTTGTCATGTATTTGCATGATAAATACGTAAAAGCAGTAAATACAATAGTAAGGTAAACATAGAAAGGAAAGACAAAAGGAAAGAGTCAGTTTAGTTCGTGGAATATATGCATATTTGTAATAAAACAGATATAGGAATAGGGATGGGGGAGGCATGATATGGCAATCATAGACAAGATGAAATGAAAAGTGGTCATAGCAAAAAAAAGGTGAACGGAAAGGGATATGCATATCATAACACATTTAAATAAAGGTGAACAGGGAAGGGATGTGCTTGTCATAACATATTTAAACAAATAAAGGTAAAGAGGGGAAGGGATATGCATGTAATAGAAAGTTTAAACACATAAAGGTAAAGAAGGGAAGTGCATGTAAAAAAGGAAATAATCCACGTACGTCAAGTTATGGTAAGAGCGTAAGGATATCCACAGCAGAGTTGCCATGCTATCGCACCCCGTTTTTTTGCGAAAGCGGGCTTCGACATTGTGATAACCCTTTTAAATGGGTAGTATTAAAAGAGGAGAGTCACCACCTAATGATTTGTAAGGTGCGTTAGGGCATCTATTATGAAGATAACTCTGTTTGACTAGTCAACGCCACCAAAGATCGGGTAAGGGCTCAAATTACCTCAAAGAGAAGGTGTTTGGCACTTTTCGAGGTCCACAACTGTGGGTCCCGGCCGAACTTAAAACTACGTGGATTATGATTAGGCAAGATGATCAAAGAGAATAAAAGGTCAAAGAGCTTTAGTATAACACAATAGGAATTGATAGAAATCTTAAGGGTTACAAGGATATAACTATAACGGTCTATATTAGATGAATAAATGTATAAAGGAAAATGGGGGGGGGGGGGCAAA
>AWOL01S0013899.1:260310-272247 GCA_000715115.1 Nicotiana otophora
GGGGATCCTATGTTTTTTAGCCTAAAGGATCACCCCATGCAACATAAATAATACTTCGCAACTCCCTTGAGATAGGGAATTACTCATATTACTCAGCGGGTGCAGACTATCATCTATTGCTACCCGATTGCTATGTTAAAGTTGTTCACCTAAAGCGAGCTAGTTCAATTCTAGGTCGTACTGTATGCGTGCTCTACCCATCCCATGCCTATGGTCCAGGAGGAATCGGACCTCTATTTGGGTGGTTCTAGACTTTACTTAGGCTTCTCAAAATGATAAAACTAAGCGACACACAAAACAAGTAGGACTTCATATAAAGGCAGTTAAAGGCTTAAGTTAGCCTCCACACTTAGACAACGAATGCACGCAAACAGATTCAGTATTATGAATAATCAGTTTCAGAATTGAGGCAAATTAAAGTCATTAAGCCCCTATAGATATGGTTTCTATGTGACTCTGAATTCCAACATTATTGCTCTTAGTGGCTTAGGCGAAAGGAGCAATAAACTATTTGTAAGCTTAGAGCTATTAGCGCCGATTTTATAGATAGGCGTCTTAGGAAGGTGACATGGTCCTATAGGCATGATTTCTAAAATTAGCATAGTTAAGCAATGAAACTGTGTTTGAGAGTCCAACATTAATATTGTTGATCTCATAACCATTTTAAGTGAGTGATAATACCCTATAGGTAGAATTTCTAACAATTGACAAAGGAAAACTGATTTTTTATACTTAGCCCCTATAGGCATATTTTCTAGGTGAGCAATATGATAAAAATAGCAATAGCAAATTAGCCAATTAAAGTCCTATAGGCATGATTTCTAGATGAAGATCAGTAGAACATAAGCTAGTATAATCGTATAGGCATGGTATCTAATGAATATGTTGTATTTATACAAATTGACGGAAAGTTTATTGGCATTTTGTTTCCTACAGGCATGTTGTCTAGTAACACATAGCAATAGACATAGGAATAAATAAAGTACTTAAGTCATGCTTTGATAGTAAACAAGTTGTGTGAGGACATGATTCCCTTAATGGAATGATTTCTACTAGTGCAGATGGAGATTAAACAGCATATACGGCAATTTGATAACATGTAAATCGTGCGAACCCTATAGGCATATTTTCTACCCTTTCAAGTAAACCATAGAATATACTCATTTCCCCAATTTCACTAACACCTCAAATTGTTTGTTATTACAAATTATTACATGCCCAAAGAATGTAAATATAAATTTTACACAAGAAAAAATAGAAGGCCTACAGTAGGCCTAAAAGGAGACACCCAGTATTGTCCGGGCCTTCAACAAACTCTTTCTTCGTAAATGGCATGCTCAGATCCAAACAGGGGACTATACCTATCAACATAGCCCAAACACCATAGAGGAACTCAGGCCAAACCAAACAGTCACAAATTGACCATATCACCCAAATATTAGATTACACATAAATCACTTAAACAAACAAGTTTGCATATTATACAAATAATGTGAGGAAGAAAAGCTAAATGCCAAAAATATCTCAAGCTCCAGCAGCAAAGAGAGCGACCGAAAAACCCAAAATCCTAGTGTGTCAGAGTTCACAAGGGTCTCAAATGGACAACGAGCAGTGCTCACACTAGGGAGCTCAATAGAGAGAGTTTTGGTGGCCTTGGCTTTCAACCGGTCAAAAGTTTAGATTCGGAATAGTGTAGGTAACAAATGAGAGTGAGAGAACAGTGATCAATTGATAGATCTTGAAGAGGTGCACATATATTTTAGAAGCAGACATGATAGGGGTAATTAAACAAAGAACATTTAAGCAAAGAGAATCAACAAAACTCAAAGGACAGGTTAATATCACAAGTTCGAATGCTTAGCAGATTAGAAAGAAAACATTTTTGTAGAAAGCAGGGGAATAGGGTTTTCTGAGATTACTAACATACAAAGGCACACAATGCCAAGCACTAACTTAAAGGAGTTAAAACCTAGGGGTACAAATTATGTTAGGCATCCATCACAATATCAGAAAGACAGACATGCCAACTTACATTATGACTAAGAAGTATCAAACATTGTAAGGAAACACAAATTAAGATAGCTACTCTAAAGGTCCCAACTAATCTCTAAAGATACAGGATTAAGCAGACCAAAGGCATAGTGAGTGACAAAATAGCATCGGAGCAAGTCATAGCTAGAGTGAAGGTCTCAACATAGACTAGAGTATATTATATCACAACAATTCATAACAAAATAGGGAAGCCACACATGTCAGGCAGTAAAGGTAAATACTTTGATACTAACATACAAGCTTAAGAGAGTCCAAATTTTCCAGTTAAGCATGTACAAATAACATATCTCAGAACTATAAATTTCAAGTAAAGTCAAATGCTAAAGAACTTCAGATCATAAACAAGTTCAATTATGACAAGGTTGCACACAGAGACAACCCAGAAACATATTAGATCATGGAATCTTAGAGGTGTGATTACACAAGACATGAACACAGAAGAACAAAAGTTTAAAAAAACAAAGCCAAGAGACTTTCCAGTTACCAGTTGAATAAACACATAACAAGAAACAACAAACTCCACAGTACTCTGAATACCAACAAAGAACAAGAACCCAGAATCATAATGCATCAGAGTTCCCAAAGGCTTCAGATGAACCCCAGGCAGTGCACGCACCGAGAAAAGTTGAAAAATCAAATTTTGGTGGCCTTGGCTTTCAGCCGGCCAATAACCAAAGTATAGAACAAGAGAATCATAGAACAATAACTTCAATTTTTAGTGAATCTTTTGATTTCTGTCCCCTTCAAAAGGGAATGGGGAGGGGTTTATATAGTGGTTAAATCAGATGAGTAAATAGGGAAAGAAGTCAATCAACATAAACAAGAAAAGGAAATATATACATGCAATTATGAAGCGACCAGTAAAGGAAAGAAATCACAAATCACACCCTAATTACGGTACAACATTTGAAAATCCGTCTGCTGGTATAAGAAATCAGCTATTCTTCCGTGTATATGGATGAGATATTGTCCAGATCTTAGCGATTGAAGTTGAACGGGCTCGAATCTAAGAGATGGTACTTGCCAAGTTTAGGCAAGTACTAAGTGACACCATAGTCTTGCAAGTAATACTGAGGTAACACGTAAAAGGTAAGAAAATCACAAAAGAAATCCATGATTGAGACGGATTCACAGAAGATTGAGGGGGAGGCTAGGGTTTCTGAAGGGGGGAGGAGTGTTTAGAGGCGGCTGATGAAGGGAAATGGTGATTAGGGTTTGGGTGAGGGGATATAGGGAGAGTGGTCGTTTTAATTCGGGTCGTTGATCATTTGACATCAACGGCCAAGATTAAGAGGAATGTGGGGCAGGTCATTTTAAACGGGTTTTGCCCGGATTTTTAAAGGGTCATTTGGGCTGCTGAGGTTATTGGACCAGGGGTTCATTTGGACCTTAATTGGTCCGAAATTAATCCCAATTTTGGGCCAGATTTTAAAATAGGAAATTAAGAGGAAAATAATTTAACAAAAAAAGAGTTAAATAAATTATAAAAATGTTATTTATGCAAATTAATACTTTAAAATAATAGTAGAATATTACAAAAACGTAAAATATTATTTTGACCTTGAATAAAATGAAAAATGCAATAAAAATTGTAAAATATAGGCTATATTTTCAAGATTATGCAAATAGCTTAAAGATACTAATGTAATTATATAAAAATGAACTAAAAATATTTGAAACATGTATTATAGATGCAAAATAATAATTTTGGGTAATTTAGTCATCACAAAATAATTTAAAGGAGTATTTAATAAGTATTCAAGTAATTTAAATGTAAGAAAAATCAATTTCGAAGCTCTAAATATTATGGACAATCATAGAAAAATGTATGTATAGATTTTGTAAACTAAATAATGATGCAAAATGATGTTGTGAAAGGTATATATACTATTTGAAAAAATATGAGGGCAAAATTGGGTATCAATAGTTCCTCCTCGGCTTTTTCCTCAATTACATGATGAAGCGCCGCATTTTCATTTAAGTTTTGTTCCATTTTTTAAGCTTAAAGTTCCTAAAAATCAAAACCAAGTTAGTTGGGAATTATAATCATGTTAAGAAATTCAAAATAATGATATTAAGCCAAAGAATCAAGCCAAACGGGCCCAACAAGTCAAAATTGCATAGCCACTATTTTTGCACAAACTGACCAGTCACCGCACCTGCGGAAAAACCATTGCAGGTGCGGTTCCGCTTCTACGGCATTTTATTCGCTTCTGCGAACTTTCCCAGCTGACCAGAAATTGTACCTATGGAAAATACATTGCAGGTGCAAGGCCGCATCTGCGGCAGTTTTCCCGCTTCTGCGGTGTTCATCAGGGATTTCAAAAACTAAGAAACTGCCGATTTTTTTTTACTTCCAAATATGATTTTGGCTCATATTTATACTCAAGAATTCTAAATTAGTTCATTATATGAATATACGACTTGACTCCACATAATTTTATGGCACATAGTATCAAAAGTTCTTTCAGACAATTTGTCGAACATATGACAAGCAGAGAGTGATTTTTGATTCTTTGAAGCAATTGGGTACTCGGACTTCCCCAATTCTTTTCAACGATAACAACACACACAACTACACTCAACTAATTTATCTCACCCCTAAAGCATACAATAATCGAGAAAGGAAAACAAGGGTCGTGGAACACACAACTACACTCAACTAATTTATCTCACCCCTAAAGCATACAATAATTGAGAAAGGAAAACAAGGGCCGTGGAAAAATGTCCATGGAAGCCTAGAAAAGAAGAAGAAGAAGAAGAAGAAGAAGAAGAAGAAGAAGAAAATAAAAGTAGAAGAGAGAACTGAAGATGGTACCTGTGTATTTTGTGTGATAGAAATAGAGTGTGAGACCACCAGATTGTGTGAGAGATGAGAGGGAGTTTTGAGTTTGGGGGAAAAAGGGTTGTGAAATTTACCTGATGAAAGACAGTGGGTCTTTAAAATTTACCCGACGGACAACATCTGTTGAAATTAAACTGCTTCTGCAACCACGCTTTTGTGTCTTGAGAACTGCTTCTGCGAATTTACCGCATTTGCGGTGTAAAACACGCTTCTGTGGGGCCGCATCTGCATTAAAAGTTGCGCAGATGCGGGTTCACCAGATATTTCAATGCCGGAACTGGGCAACAACTGTTTTTGTTAACTCCAACACTTCAAACTCCTCAATTCAACACCCAAAAATCTGAAACTTGGCAGATTAGTCAAAAATAACATAATAAACTATTCTAAAAAAGAAAATTTTAAAAACGACTAAAAATTTTGAAAACGATGGGTTGCCTCCCACCAAGCGCCGCATTTACCGTTGTGGCATGACGCGAATCAAATTTACTACTTTTCTCGCCACTTGGACGATAAGAATTGGGCACCTAACTTGGAATCAAGCTTGTGACCACGAGCAGTGGGGGGTAGTAGGCAGATGATCAAGCCAAATATCAATTTCTTCATTTTTAATTTATTGGCTTTCTTTTGAGGAATGCCATTTTATGTTCTTGAATTTTCAAATTGTAAGATGTATGGCTTTTGTCTCTCTTCTTTTCACTCCCACATAGATTCACATGGCTCAATTCTCATATCACCATACAAGTCTAAAGTTGAAAAGTACTTTGAATGAGATATCAAACTCTCAACTTGTAACTTTTTGCGGATTTCGACATCCTCTTTTCCCCCGAACTAGAGGCAACTTCAACCATATTTTTAGTTACACCGGTTGACTCTAATTCTATATTTTTCTTGGCATCACCAACAAGCATATAATCGGTTGGCGGATGTTCAATTCTTGATTCCTCGAAATATAGCTTACTTTCTTCCTCGAAGTTGGACTCTTCTTGACCTCTTTCCACACTCTCAAATTGATAGGCATAATGAGCCTCAATCAATGATTTCATTTGATCTTCCAAAGTGCGGTGGTCTCATCATTTTGATATAGTGCTTTTTTTAAGTCTTCGAGTGCCAAGTTTTGCTTCTCCTCATTTTCAAGAATGGTCTCCAACATGAGCATCATCCTCTCATTTTGAGCATTTGAGAGTTCTTCTTGATTTTGATCCAGTGCCAAAGAAGGATTTTTGGCTCCAACCTCTAAGGAAGGTTCTTGGCTATCATTCACTTCCGAGGTATTTTGGACTTCTAAAGCTTCAAGCATTTTTCCCATTTGTGAGTTCAACCTTTCAAGCGCCAAATCATTTTGGAGACTATTTTCCAAAAGCTGCTCCAAGGCATTTTGCTCTTGGTTTCCTCCTTCAAGCAGGTATTCTATCATGAGCTTAAACTCTCCATTTTGACGACGCTCACTTTCTTCCAATTTCATATCCCTATTATTATCATCACAAAAAGTAGAATCATCATAGCGGGGGTTCGGGGAAGGGAAGGACAAATAAGCACAATTATCCCAATGGCTATTTTGACCACCACACTTATCACATATAATCCACTCATGGGTTTGAGATTGTGCGCACAATCTGCTCCCGGGAGAATTTAAATAATTTTGCCACGAGTGTGGTCCTCCACAATAAGGAAAAAGGTCATCAAAGTATGAATAACTACCATCCGACCAATTTTCATTATGCGATGCCATTTTTCAAAACTAAGAAAATAAACAAGAGACAAATAATAAAATAAACCAAGATAAGAAGAATAATTACACAAATATTCACAAGTTTGGACCAAAACACGTACGCTTACTTCTCAAACAACCTAAATACGCCAAATTGTTCCCCGGCAACGGCGCCAATTTTGATGACGTTCAAATCCACTACTAAAAAGTAAATGGACACTCGCATGCAATATAATTTACCCAACTATGAGTCGGGGTCGAATCCTACAAATAACAATATGTAGGCGATTAGGCGTGTAAGAGAATTATCACTTATTATGCTAAGCCAAACACTTCGAAAGGATTTTGAGAAAATATTTATGTCTAAATACAAAAATATAAACTAACCTAGAAAGCAAGTAAAGTGATCAATGGCTACAAGCATGGATGCAATGGGAATTACACTCAAGCAACGATCTAATATATTTCACTATTTTAAAATATGAGCGAGTTTATATTAAATAGCCTCGGGTTATATTTCTATATATGATTCTCCAAAGACTAACAAGACTTCCTAATTGAATTATCCCTAAAATAATTTAGAGATTAAGCACACCCAAATATGGCTACAAGTAGTTCAATCCTATCCCTATGTAGAATCTATAAAGTGAGGGTTAACGCCTCAAGTTCTTATTAATTAATCTTTCCAACCCAAAATTATCTTTCCCAAAATTAATTTGAAGTGAATGAGCGAGTCCTGGGGTTAGCTAATCCCTTTGGAAACATTAAAGAACGAAAATAATTAAAGAAACAATAACTCACTTCATAATAAATAAAAATCGTTCAATACATAAGCACAACAAGGTATTTAATCCACACTTTAAATATGAATATTCCCATAAACAAGATTCAAGTGTTGGAAAAAATACTACACACTTAGATATTAAATACAAAGCAAGGAAATGAAGGAATGAACATAAATGGGTAAGAAATTCTCAACCAAAAGCTTCGAATCTTCAAGACCCAAGTGTGTGTGCAAGAACCCTAGCTCCAAAACTTGTATTCTCTACTCAAAAGATGGCCAAAGATGCCAACAATTTGTTTCCAATAAGCTAGGTCATGTATTTGTGGGTTTGGAATGGAGAAAATGTGAATTGTCAATCCTGCCCAGGTGATGGTTGCACCTGCGAAACAATCAGCGCAGGTGCGGCACCGCATATGCGGAATTTATGCACTTAGAAAGGATATTTGGTGGAAATGGCTATTTCGTAGAAGCGGCTAAAGCGCCACATAAGCGCGTCCATAGAAGCGGTCTCCAAGTGCAGAAGCGCAACAACAGAAGTGGTTCATCAATCGCAAATGCGATTTCTGCCTTGCAAGTATTGTTTCGCAGATATAGACCATTTATCGCAGATGCGGATGGTTCTGCGCAGATGCGATTCCAATAGAGATTTTTGCACTTCTTTCACTCTTTTTGCACGAGTCCACTTCATTTAATTTTCGTTCTCTTCAAGACTTCATTTACCTAAAATTCTAGCAATACAAACCATAAATCACCTCAATTTATAATTAAAGGACACAAAAAATAAAGAAAAGAGACTAGAATAAATGGTTAAATCACCACTCATCATCTGACCAATCCCTTTCCCCTTTTGTAATAGCAAGACTGGTGCTCGCAATTGCGACATCCGAGCACCAGCACACCGACAGACCAGCAATTCCATTTTTAGTCAAAACCATTACGCGACAAGTCCAAAACTCATCCCAGCCCTCGGTGCTCTAAACCAAATATCCAAACAAGTCTAGAAACATAATACAAACTCAGCCATGCAATCAAAACATAAAACAAACATCCAAAACTACGAATCGGACACAAAAACTCATGAATTTCAAAGTAAAGTTCAAGAACTTCTAGAATTGCAACGAAGCGTCTGAATATTATCAAATTAACTCCAAATTGCACCAAATAGTTTAGACACATTCCAAATAGCATAACCGACCTATTCCAAGTACCCAAAGTAAATTCTGAACCCATTAGCTAAAAGTTAACCTACAGTCAAACTTCATTACCTCAATGCTAGTTTTTGGGAAACCAACACAAATCAATCTACGGACTTCCGAATTTGATTCTAGGCATACACCCAAGTTCGAAGTCACGAGAGGAAGCTACCGGAGCCATCAAAATATCATTCCGGGGTCGTTTTCATAAAAGTCAAAGTTTGTTCAACATTTCTAACTTAAGCTTCTAAGCCCATAATCAAAAGGACCAAATCAAACCAAAACCTTCCCGGAATGAAACCAATCAACCCTGTAAGTCATAAAACAAAAATTACACATGTGTGAAGCATCAAAATGGGAAATGGGGCACAATTACCTAAAAATACCGGTCGTGTCATTACAGCTTTAGTGAAGGTTCAATGGAGGGGTCATCCGGTAAAGGAGGCGACGTAGGAGACTGAGCATGACTTGCGGATTCATTATTCTCACTTTTTTATCACTTTAGGTATTTCTCTATGCACGTTCGAGGATGAATATTTGTTCTAAAAAGGGGAGAATGTAACGACCCGATCAGTCATTCTTTGTATTTTCGCCCTATTTCCCCTTTTGATGCTCCACGCATGTGAATTTGTGGTTTTATGACTTGCGAGATTTGTTAGTTTTGTTCTGGGAAGATTTCTAGCTAATTTGGACCCTTTGATTCTTGGCTTAGAAGCCTAAGATGAATATGTTGAGTAATATTTGACTTTTGTAAATATGACTTCGGAGCGGTATTTTAATGTCTCTGATAGCTTTGTATCATGATGTTTGACTTTGTAGTATGTCCAGAATCAAATTCAGAGGTCCGTAGGTTGATTTGTGTTGTTTCATCGAAAATTAGCAATTTAAGGTTTAGCAGATTGACCATAGGTTGACTTTTGGCTACCGGGTTCGCAATTTGGTTTTAGGACTTAGAATAGGTGTGTTATGCTATTTAGAATTTGTTTGCAAATTTTGGTGTTATTTGGAGTTGATTTGATAGGATTCAGCCGTTTGGTTGTAATTCTAGAAGTTCTTAAAGTTTTCTTTGAAATTCATGTGTTATGATGTATGATTAATAATTCTAGATGTTATTTCTGTGTTTTTATCACGCGAATGATTTTGTATGATATTTTTAGACTTGTGTGGATGTTTGGTTTGGAGCTCCGAGGACTCGGATGAGTTTCGGACGTGTTTCGAAAAGGTTTGGACTGAAATAGGATTTTTTGTGTGCTGGTGCTCTGATGCCGCAATTGCGAGCATTAGCCTCGTAATTATGAGCATTGAAGGGGAGGCTCAGTTATCCCAATTTCGATATCTTGTTTGCAATTGCGAAGTATGGTATTGGGTAGGATAGTTCGCATTTGCGATGTTTTTCTCGCAATTGCGAGGAGGACAGACTTCGCATTTGCGAAGTCTGTGTCACAATTGCGATATCTCCTCAGTAGGTTAGTAGCCGCAATGCGATCTTTTCTTCGCGATTGCGAACCCAGTGTCGCAATTGCGACATCTGCAACTGAACAAAAGGGCTGGGAGTCGGGATTTTATCTTATTTTCTATCATTTCAGAACCCTAAACTCGGTAGAAGGTGATTTGGAAAGGAGATTTTCAACTACAAACATTGGGTAAGTGATTCTAATCAATTTTGAACTATATTTCATGATTATATCATATATTTAAAATAATATTTATGAGATCAAAGAGAAAATTTAGGGATTTTTGTCAAAGTTTGAAAAAATGAAAATTTGCGTTTTGAGAGTCGATTCAGATTCGGATTTGAAAATAAAATACATATATGGACTCGTGGGGTTATGGGTAGTCGGAATCTACCCTTGCACCTGGATTTTGACTGGACGAGCATGGAGTTGACTTTTGTTGACTTTTTTGGAAAAGTGTAAAGATCATAACTTTATCTATTATAATTTATTTCTTATGCATTATTTGATGTTATTAAGTTATTTTTTGTTAGATTTGAGCCGTGTGGAGGAAACTATTAGGGGGGAAAGCTATTTGTAAGGGTTGAATTGGCCTAGTTAAGGTATGTATCTTGCCTAAGTTTGTGTTGGGGAACTACCCCTTAGGATTTGGGTTGATTGTGCTATTTGTGTTATGTAGAAGACATGTATGCGAGGTGACGAGTGTGTACATGGGCTATATGTCGTATTTGAACGGTTTAGGTTATTTAGACTCTTTTCATGCCTTTAATTGAATTGTCATAACATGTTACATCTTACATTATTAATCTACTCTTGCATGTGTTAATCTACTCTTACATGCTTTAATTGACGTTGTTAGCACTTGTTCTACCTCTTACTTGTTATATTTTCTCTCATATGCTTTAGTTGAAGTTGTTACATTACTTATTGTCTTGTTACCTCTTTATTGTTGCATTACTCTTACTTGAAATTATTATCTCGTGGGAAATATCTTTTTGTTAGGTTACTGACATTGAAGTGGTGAAAGTAATTATCACATTGAGGTTGAAATTGTTGATTTTTGAAATATCTTTTCCTTGTTGAGTATTTCTCATTCATTATGTCATTATTGAGATTTTTGTACTATTGTGGTTGTGCCATGTGTTATATTTATTGTAGAAATATTGGTATTGTTGCTTTTGGAAAGTTGTGGCATATGGGAACTTGTGGTGCGAGTTGCTATTGTGTTGTGATATTGATACGCATGTGGTGGTATAACGATAGGGGTTGATACGCATGCGGTGAGATAAGATGGGTTTGATACGGTGTTGCTAGTAAGGGAATTACTTGAAGCCACTGTCATGACCCAATCTCACCTGTAGATCGTGATGGCTCCCAACACTACAGCTAGGCAAGCCAACTAATAAAATTAAGCAAACATTGATAAAATTTAAAACCAAGAAATCCCAAAAATCTACCAATGTGTGTCAAGACCTGGTGTCACAAGTGCATGAGCATCTAGTAGATGATACAAAACCCCAAATACTGTCTGAAATGAAATAGACAAAATGTAAATATAAGAAAAGACACTGGTAGCTGTAGAACGACTCGGAAAGGCAGCTCACCACTATGCCTCAGGATAACGTGGATATATGATGATAGGTCCTCCACTAGTACATATCTCAAATCCTGCACAAAAAGTGCAGAAAGTGTAGTATGAGTACGTAAACAACGTGTACTCAGTAAGTATCAAGCCTAATCTCGAAGTGGTAGAGACGAGATGGCCGACTTTGACACTTACTATGAGTCAATGATAATAACTTAAATAAACTAGGATATTTAAATCGACATGAATTACGAAATTTACAATAATTTGTTTAATCAGCAGAGATAATCAAATTCCTTCAAATATAACAATTCTC
>AWOL01S0013904.1:14496-30588 GCA_000715115.1 Nicotiana otophora
GCCGACTCCGATGCCCAAATAGCCTAACACAACACTTCTATCCGCAACTTGGAAGTCCAAATGGGTCAAATTTCTCAAGCCTTGAAAACTTGCCCTAACGGGGCACTACCAAGTTATACGGTAATAAACCCGAAGGGTGGAAACAATACGGGCCAAGCTATGGCAGTGACTACAAGAAGTGGTAGAGGTGGAGTAGCTAGTACATCCAATCCAAGAAAGATCATGAATGATGATGTGGTTGTCCAAGAAGAGGATGATCCAAGAAATGATGAGAATGTGAACGACGAAGTGAGGATAGACATTGATGGAAACGTGGAGGAGACACAAGATGATATGAACACGTCTAGGGAACACGTGATAGACATACNCGAGTATGTAAGGAATGAAAATCAGTAAATAATAGACATGAGAGAAACATGGAGTAAAAGACTCGACATGTACGTCTGCATAGCTCTGTGGATCATTTCATTTTTATAATGTCATGCATATGCATATAAATGTCATACCATGCATAGGTATATGCATTCATAACATCATCAAGCTTCTGAAGTCATCCCGTCATATCATTTCGGCCACTGTAGGCAAATTATCCATGTATACCAGCTGATCAGGTGGCGGCGCGTATATAACGTCGTAACCTTTTCCCATATCCCGTATACATATAATATACATGTATATAACGCCATCTGGTCATGGGTCAATGTATATGTATAAATGCACGAAATGCATAAGAAATACGTTACTAAGATTTCTCGAAATATCATAAAATCAATATGCCTTTCGGATAAACTTTCTCAAATATACCCCTGATGCATCAATAACCCAACAACCAGCCTCCACATCAGTCACAAGGGCAAATTTCTTCCAACAATGAGATGGGACGGATAGAAAGTATGTTCAAGAAAATGATGGAAAGAAACGCCGACTCCGATGCCCAAATAGCCTAACACAACACTTCTATCCGCAACTTGGAAGTCCAAATGGGTCAAATTTCTCAAGCCTTGAAAACTTGCCCTAACGGGGCACTACCAAGTTATACGGTAATAAACCCGAAGGGTGGAAACAATACGGGCCAAGCTATGGCAGTGACTACAAGAAGTGGTAGAGGTGGAGTAGCTAGTACATCCAATCCAAGAAAGATCATGAATGATGATGTGGTTGTCCAAGAAGAGGATGATCCAAGAAATGATGAGAATGTGAACGACGAAGTGAGGATAGACATTGATGGAAACGTGGAGGAGACACAAGATGATATGAACACGTCTAGGGAACACGTGATAGACATACCGGATCCGGTAGTTCCCAAAGCCAAGGCTCCTTTGCCAAGGCCTCCTCCACAATATCCTCAAAGGCTCGCAAAGCAAAACAACGAGAACCAATTCAAGAAATTCATTGATATGATGAAAAGTTTGTCCATAAATGTGCCTTTGGTTGAAGCTATAGAACAAATGTCGGGATATTCCAAGTTCATGAAGGACGTGGTAACAAAGAAGAGCTCAATGAACTGTGAAACGATCAAAATGACACATCGAGTAAGTGCCATTGTGCATTTCATGGCTCCAAAGATAGAAGATCCCGGTGCCTTTACAATTCCATGCACTATTGGGAGTGCCGATTTTGCCAAAGCCTTGTGTGATTTGGGAGCGAGAATTAATTTGATTCCATATTCTGTGCTCAAGACATTGGTGATTGGGCAACCAAGAGCTACTTCATGAGGTTGCAAATGGCAGACCGAACAATGAAGAGGCCATTGGGGATAATTGATGATGTGCGTGTTCGGGTCGACAAGTTCATACTTCCCACAAATTTTGTAATACTCGACTGTGAGGTTGACTATGAGGTGCCAATCATATTGGGGAGACCTTTCCTAGCTACAAGGAAGGCCTTATTTGATGTGGAAGCTAGCTATCTCACCTTCCGAGTCGGCGATGAAAATGTTGTGTTCCACGTGTGCAAGTCAATGAGGCAGCCTAATAGCAACGATGTATGTTCATTTGTGGATCTTGTGACTGAGGTGATTATTGATGACACAAGTGCTATAATTAATGTGGAAGACCCTTTGGAATTTGTGTTGTTGAATCATGATGAGGATGAGAATGAAGGCTTGGTAGAATGTGCAAATTCTCTGTAAGAAATGGGATCCTACACATATGGACCCCGAAAACTTTCCTTGGACGTTGAGAACCGGAAGACTCCACCAACAAAGCCCTCAATCGAGGAGCCACCCACATTGGAGTTGAAGCCTTTTCCTTCACACCTCAGGTATGAGTTCTTAGGCCCTTGTTCCACATTGCCTGTTATTCTCTCTCCATGCTTAACAAACGTGCATGTAGATTCCACCCTTGCGGTGCTTCAAAGAAGGAAGAAGGCAATAGGTTGGACATTGGTGAATATTCGGGGTATAAGCCCCGCCTTTTCCATGAACAAAATCATATTGGAGGAATATGCCAAACCCTCCATGGAACATCAAAGGAGGTTGAACGAGGCCATGCAAGAGGTAGTCAAGAAAGAGATCATCAAGTGGCTAGATGCAGGGGTTGTGTACCCCATTTCTGATAGTACATGTACTTTGCCGGTACAATGTGTCCCAAAGAAGGGGACATGACTGTGATCACAAATGATAGAAATGAATTGATCACCACAAGAACTGTCACCGGTTGGAGGGTATGCATGGATTATAGGAAGCTAAACAAAGTGACCCAAAAAGACCATTTTCCATTGCAATTTCTTGACCAAATGTTGGATAGACTTGCCGGATGTTCTTATTATTGCTTTTTGGATTGGTATTCTGGATATAACTAGATTCTCATTGCACCTGAAGACTAAGAGAAAACCATTTTCACTTGTCCGTATGGCACATTTGCATTCTCAAGGATGCCATTTGGTTTGTGTAATGCGCTGGCTACTTTTCAGCGATGTATGATGGCAATATTTACGGATATGGTGGAGGACTTCCTCGAGGTGTTCATTGATGATTTCAGTGTTGTGGGGGATTCCTTTGAAGAATGCTTGGATATTCTTGATAAAGTGTTGGCCCGATGTGAAGAGAACAACTTAGTGCTTAATTGGGAGAAGTGCCACTTTATGGTCGAGGAGGGCATTGTCCTTGGCCATAAGATCTCCAAGAACGGTATTGAAGTGGACAAAGCAAAAATTGAAGTGATATTAAAACTCCCTCATACGACTTCCGTCAAGGGAGTGAGGAGCTTTCTTGGTCACACGGGGTTTTACCGTAGGTTTATCAAGGATTTCTCAAAAGTGGTGAACCCCTTCTGCAAGTTATTGGAAAAAGAAGCCAAGTTTATGTTCAAGGATGACTGCATGAAAACGTTTAAGCTAGTCAAGTATAGGTTGACTACCACTCCCATCATTACCACACACAATTGGAGCTTACCATTTGAGCTCGTGTGCGATTCTAGCGACGTTGCGGTATGAGCGGTATTGGGGCAAAGAATCAACAAGATATTTCATCCGATCTATTATGCAAGAAAAACAATGAACGACGCCCAAGTCAACTATATGGTGATCGAGAAAGAGCTAGTATCCATTGTCTTCGCCATGGAAAAGTTCCGCCCGTACCTCATGGGTACCAAACTAATTATGCACACCGATCACGCGGCACTTCATTATTTAATGATTAAAAAGGAATCTAAGGTTAGGTTGATGATATGGGTTCTTCTTCTACAAGAGTTTGACCTTGGAATCATAGACCAAAAAGGGAGTGAGAATCAAGTGGCTGACCACTTGTCCCGCTTGGAAGAGGAGGGGAGGCCCCATGATGGCCTCGAGATTAATGATTCATTTCTGGATGAACAACTCCTCTCCGTGTCTTTGACTGAGATACCTTGGTTCGCCGATGTGGCTAACTTTCTTGTGGCCGGCATTGTCCCGAATGAGCTCTCTTCTAACCAAAGGAAGAAGCTCAAACGAGACTGCTTGGATTATTATTGGGATGAGCCATATCTTTTCAACATTTGCAATAATGTTATTATCTAGAGATGTGTTCCGGAACAAGAGCAATTGAGTATTCTTGAAGCTTGCCATTCCTCGCCCTATGGTGGTCACCATGGTGGAGCGAGAACTGCTACAAAGGTCCTAAGCTGTGGATTCTATTAGCCTACCTTGTACAAAGACACTAGCGAGCTCGTTAGGCGTTGTGATGAGTGCCAAAGAGCCGGTGGAATTTCCAAGAAGAATGAAATGCTTCTCACCACCATCCTTGAGATTGATATTTTCGTCGTGTGGGGCATCGACTTTATGGGACCATTTGTGAGTTCATGTGGGAACACTTATATTCTTGTTGCTGTGGATTATGTTTCCAAATGGGTTGAAGCTGTGGCTTTTTCCCAACAATGATGCACAGAGTGTGGTGGCTTTCTTAAAGAAAATTATCTTCACAAGGTTCGGCACCATAAGGGTTATCATCAGTGATGGGGGTTCTCATGTTTGCAACAACGCCTTTGACACTTTACTTTCCAAGTATGGTGTCAATCATAAGGTGTTAACCCCCTATCATCCCCAGGCAAGTGGACAGGTTGAAATATCCAACAGGGAGATCAAAAGCATTCTATCCAAGATTGTCAATGCAAACCAGACTGATTGGTCAAGGAAACTTGACGATGCTTTATTGGACTATAGAACAACTTACAAGACTCCAATTGGTATGTCTCCATATCGGTTGGTATTTGGGAAAGCATGTCATCTTCCGGTTGAATTAGAGAACAAGGCCATGTGGGCGCTGAAGAAATTGAACCTTGAATGGGATGTAGCTGCCAATCTCCAGGTAGAACAACTAAATGAACTTGATGAGTTATGGTTCCATGCTTATTCCAGCTCGTCCTTATATAAGGACAAGATGAAGTACTTACATGATAAGTATACCCAGAACAAATAATTCAAGTAAGGTGACTTGGTTCTTCTATTCAACTCTCGGTTACGGATGTTTCTGGGAAAGCTCAACTCGAAGTGGAGTGGTCCTTTCGAAGTTGTACATGTGACTCCTTTCGGTGCTCTAGATTTGAAAAACAAGAATGGTGAGATCTTTAGAGTCAATGGGCACCGAGTGAAGCACTACCTTGGCAAGATTGATGATAGCCACGTTGTGGGATTGATCCATTTCAAATGATGATAGTAACATGCATTGTGCCGTAATATTATATCAGACACTTCTTGGGAGGCAACCCATGTGTTTTTCTTTCTTTTGATTTTCTTTGTATATTAGACATTATTTTGGACTAACTGGTTGTCAAGTGTATGTTGGAATTGGTTGTGTAGTGCAGGAAATTGAGCACGACTCTCTGACGTTTGGCTAAGTGGTGAACTTTGGAGGATCGCGCTCAAACTTTTGCGGACCGCATGAGCACCTTGCGGCCGCACGATTCTGCGTGAGGTCGCGTAGCTGAAATGGGCAAAATGCCAACTCTCTGAAGTTGGCTAGTCAAAATTCCTTTAGAGTTCGTGGCCTCGTTCAAATATTTACGGTACGCACAAATTGTGCGGTTGCGGCTAGTTTTTCGCAGACCGCGCCCGTGCATCTGATGTAGATCTACAGAAAGGTAAAGAGTGCAGAACACGACAAAATTTTTCGGCCGCACTTAGGTAAGGCGGTGGGGTCACTGGGTTCTGAGTATAAATAGGAGTTCTTGAAACTTTTAACATTTTACGAACCCTAACCTCTCAAGCTCACCTAAAGCACTGTGCATCCTTACTTGATTTCAAACTCATCCTTTTCGCATCAATTATTGATTTCCTACCACATTTTACAACTGATATGTTCATTTCAATAATTTGATTTTATCTTTTTCTTTTCTTTTCTCTTTGGTTTACTTTTTCTTTTTAGATAGAGTTAGAATCATGCAATAATGTCAAATTAATGCTTAATTTTTGCTTAACAACATATGGGAAGTGTTTGTATGCATAATGGGGGTTGGGGTTAGTAACTTTGCATGTTTAATTGCTATAATTCTTGGGTAACTTTGCGGTCCGCGATATGGTATGCGGCCGCATGCAAAATTATGCGGTCCTCGATACCCTAGCTTCAAGGCACTGATGGTTGTTTAGAATTTGCGGTCGCAGTCGCAGTCGCGGTCACTTTTGTGCGGTCCACGATCGGGCTTTTGCGGTCGCACCCAATATTTCGCGGTCCGCACATTTGAACTTCAGAGACTCAATCATTTGCCTTCGCGGCCGCGTTCATTTTTATGCGGTCTGCGATTGGTCTTTCACCACCGCACTCATTTTTGTGCTGTCCGCGGTTGATCAAGTTGAGAGAGCTAGTAGTCTGAGCCTGGCCTCTTTGCGGCCGCATTCACTTTCACGTGGTCCGCAATGGGCAGCTGCCGATAGTCAATATACATTTTCAGTGACCCATATTTCTTCCTTACAAAAGGAACTAGTGCGCCCCAAGGTGACACACCCGGCCGGATAAAACCCTTTTCTAACAAGTCTCTCAATTTTTCCTTTAGCTCCTTCAATTCTGCCGGTGCCATTTTGTAGGGTAGAAAAGATATAGGATGCGTGTCTGGCATCACTTCAATCCCAAAATCAATCTCCCTGACTGGTGGGATCCCAGGGAGTTCATCCGGAAAGACTCCCGGAAATTCATTCACAACAGGCACAGACTCAAGTGTAGGTGCCTCAGCATTGATGTCTGTAACCCGGACCAAATGGTAAATACACCCCTTGGTTATCATTTTAGTTGCCTTAAGGTAAGAAATAAACCTACCCTTTGGCACTACATCATGACCCTTCCACTCAATAACTGTATAATTTGGAAATTTGAACCTAACAGTTATGGTTCAGCAATCAAGCTTGGCAAAACATGAATAAAGTTAATCCATACCCATTATCACATCAAAATTGGTTATTCCCAATTCAACAAGATCGTCCACGGTGTCCCGACCACGCAACGTGACAAAACAATGCTTATAAACCCACACGGCCAAAATAGACTCACGAACCGGAGTAGATACAAATAACGACTCATGAAGTTGTTCCGGTTCTATCCCAAATTCCATAGCAACATATGAAGTGACATATGACAAAGTTGAACCGGGATCAATAAGAGCATTTACATCATGGGATTAGACATACAATATACTTGTGACAACATCTGGAGAAGCCTCTGAATCCCGACGCCTCCGTATCACGTAAAGTCTGTTGGCTCCTCCCGAATTCTGTGCACCACCCCTAGCTGCACCAGGCCCTGCAGATGCTGGGGTGCCTCGAGCTGGAGGTGATGTGGATGTAGTAGCTATAGAATTAGCTGGGTGCGCCGCACCTCTACCCAAAATTTGGCGGGACGAGTGGCAATCCCTATGAATGTGACCCCTCACACCACACCCATAGCATACAGGTAGGTCCATGAAGCATGACCCAAAGTTCATCCTCCCACACTTAGGGCATGGGAGCCTCTGCTGCTGAAACTTTCTGTCGGGCCAACACTGCTGGTGGGCGTCCCCTTTTTCCCTGACTGGGTCCAGATGACTGTGCACTCATCGAAGACTGAGTGAATGATTGAGATGGTCCTGATGACCCTCCCTTGAATGCCGACCTACCACCACTACCACCGGAACAACTACCAAAGTTTCCCACAGACCGGGCTTTGCTACTACTTTGACGCTCCATTCTATTCTTTAATTTCTAGGTCTCTGTGGCTTGAGCAAATTCTACCATCTTACCATAGTTTATATGAGAATTCAAGGCAGCTGTAGCGGGCTCATTAATAACAAATGGGGCTAAGGCCCTGTACAACCAGAAGCTGGAGGTGTAGGTGGACCTGGAATATCAGATGGAGGAACCGTTGCACCTTCAGTAGGTGTAGGGACATGTGCGGTCTGATTAGCTGTGGTAGAATTAGGCATTGTAGTAACTGGGGGAACATCCTCACCCCTCGGGTACTCGCCCCCATCATCAAATATAGGATCAACTGCCACTCCTGGGGTAATATTGGCTCTTTGACCAATTCTTGCCTTCTTCTTAGGTTCCATGTACTAAAGATTAGAGCAACCCGCAAGTTAAAGGAGGAACAATCTTACAATCAACTTTAGCACACGATCGAGAACATGAAAGAAGGGTATTATTCCTTAATGCCCAAATAGCATCCTAATTATAGATGTGGCCGACAACTTACCGATAAGAAGGACTCTACTAGACACGGCTCTGACTCTACTAGACACGGCTCTGAGACATCATAGGACACTTTAAAACATTAGGCTATGATTCTAAGTTTGTCTCACCCCAGCCTCGGGAGGCGTGACCGGCGCTCAACCGAGTGAACCCGGCCGAGCAAGCCTTTTAGATTTCCTTCTACCCAAACTCATTCATGAATGGAGATAATACATATTTTCATTAGTTACACCAAAAGGTGAACATGTCTACAATACCAATTCATTACCAATAGTTTCATCATTTTTAAAGTCTCAAATGGAATAAGTAATACAACCACAACATAACACAGTTTGACTTTCCCAGCACCAATACACAACCCACACTATGTCTACGGAGCCTCTATAGATAAATAAGAGTAATATGATAATGCCGGCAATAAGGCCCCGGCTACACCTCAAATACAATACACAATGAACAAAATATACATGACCCCAGAATGAAATGGGGCTCACCAAGTCAGTTGGGAAGAGGGTGTACCACTATCACTGATCAATGTCTCCTACTGTGGAACCACCTACATCCATTAAAGATGCAGCACTCCCGGAAAAAGGAACGTTAGTACCGTTGAATAGTACTAGTATGAAAACCAAACACCAATTTAAGAACTCGGCAATACAGTATGAATATGATGAATCAAGGTGACAATAGAATAGCATAGATAGTCATTTAAACCAAAGAAATCTCATCAAGAGCTGTTATTAACATTTATAGAATTTAAGATGAGATGCTCTGTAATCATTTTCACACAAAGCGGCCCCGCCGCCTCACCCCAATATATACAGTGTAGGTGTAAGCACAGTACCAAATCTCTTCTCAAGCATCCCTGCCGCCTCACCCCGATATATGCGAGTGGACGTGTAAACACAATACCTATTTTCACACAAGCGGCCCCGCCGCCTCACCCCAAGATATGCGGGTGGAAATGCATCAACGATACCAATACCTACACAAAGCGGACATGCCTCCTCACCAAAATGTATATATGTGGGTGGTGGTGCAACAACAATACCAAAATCATACACAGAGCGGCATTTTCACCTCACCCCAATGTATGCGGGTGGAGGTGTAATCCCAATAACAATCTCTACACAATTTGGCATAGTTACTTCTACATAAATCACGACTTGGAATCATAACATGTAGATACACAATCCATTATTTGGAACATATCCTCAATTTATACTACAGTATGATAAGAGAATTTCAAACACGAATTGAACATATATCTTTGTCACAAAACATATTTGGAATACTCGACTTGTAATAAATATCTTGGAACTTACAAAGATATTGAGGTTGCAATCCTTAAAGAAGAGTTTAGCCAACATACCTCAATTGAGCTTCCTTAAACTCTAAAATGTTCCGAAATTCTTAGAAACTTCAATCTATTTTAGAAATATAGCAAGTTGAACCAAAATTAGGAAGATGATCATGGTTCTAGCTCATTTGAGCATTTTATCAAACACTAAGTGTGCATTAAGGTTTCAAGGTCGTTTTATGGAGGATTCCATCATCCCACAACCCATTCCTTACCATTTGTAGTTCAACAATCCTCCTACACCCCTTTGATAACACATGCACGCAAAATAAACAACTCTCATGCCCCAAAATTATCTTGCTAATTACCCATTTTCAGAAAAATTCGAAATTAGGGGTTAGGGTGTAAAATCATACCTCTAGGATGAAGACCCTGTGAGGTTTCCTTCTTAATCTTCCATGATTTGAGCAAGAATTGAAGAACAATTATTGAGGAACACCTTCTCACTCTAGGACACTCTCTCTCACTCTAAAATGTTAGATTTTTTGTCAAAAGTGGTCCATTGCATCTATTTAACGAAGAAGGGTCGGGTTGTAAAAACCCAAAAATTAAGCTCTGGAATAGGGTCTGCATAATGGATTTGCAGTCCGCAGAATATGTCACATATGTGGTCTTTGGAACTAGGCATAACTGACTCGGTCTGTGGTCATTATGCGGCCCGCAAACCTAACCTCCAAAAGGCCCATCCCTGTCTCACTCTGCCTTACTCTGCGACCATTATGTGGTTCGCAGAGTGATTCTGCGACTACATAGTGGGCTGCAGAAACATCCTCTTTTTCCAAAAATGTTTTTTTTTACTCTATAGTGTATGCGAGGGCATGATAGGGAGGACAGGGAGGCCTCAAGACTCTAGTGGAATTAGTGGTTCCCGCGCCGCGGTTATTATAAAGGTTATATAGGTTGACCAATTCATTCTGCACTTTAGGCTACTCATAGTGCAACAACTATTCCAAGGTATCAGATCGCCCATAATGCACAGTCACTTTCAAGTGCCCTCCTTCACAGGGTGGCTTTAGCGTCAGACTCTATTTTAGCAGCCATGCCCGTATAGAGGTTGTTTCAAGTATGGAGATACTAGGCATATGGTTAGTGACTGTCCTAGTCTTATGAGGGGTGCACCTCCACAGGTTCCACAAGTTTCATAGGTTATGGTTCTACTCCAGTTACCGATCCACGTACACAATGAGCTAGGGGTGGAGGTCAGGCGGGTAGAGGTCTTCCTAGAAGGGGAGGCCAGACCCGTTGCTATGCTTTTTCGGGTAGAACCGAGGCTGATACATCCGATGCTTTCATTACAGGTATTGTTCTGGTCTGTCATAGAGATACTTCAATTTAATTTGATCTGAGTTCCATGTATTCGTATGTGTCATGTTACTTTGCTTCATATTTCGATGTATCTCGTGATTCCTTGACTACGCGTGTTTATGTGTATATACATGTGGGAGATTCTATTGTGGTAGACCGTGTTTATCGATCATTTTTGGTCACGATCAGGGGTTATAAGACCAGGACTAACCTTCACTACTCAATATGGTGGACTTTGACATGATATTCGGCATGGATTGGTTATCTCCCTATCACGTTATTCTGGATTATCATGCCAAGACTGTGACATTGGCTATGCCAGGTTTTCCATAGTTGGAGAGGATAGGTACATTGTATTATTTTCTTAGTATGGTGGTATCTTTCCTGAAAGCACAAGTGATGGTTGAGAAGGGGTGCTTCACATATTTGGCCTTTGTTAGGGATTTTAGTGCTGATACTCCTACCGTTGAGTTAGTTCTAATATTGAGTGATTTCCTAGATGTGTTTCCAGCAAACCTGTCAGGCATGCCACCCGATAGGGAGAACTTCAAGAGTTGCTTGATATGGGTTTCATCCGATCGAGAGTCTTGCCTTGGGGTGTTCGAGTTCTAGTTGTGAAGAAGAACGACGGCTCTATGAGGACGTGTATTGATTACAGGTAGCTAAACAAAGCTACAGTCAACAAAAAGTAGCAACTACTGCGCATTGATGATTCGTTTGATCCATTTTAGGGTGCTCGGGCTTTCGCGAATATTGACTTGAATTTGGGATATCGCCAGCTGAAGAAGTGGGATTCATACATTCCGAACACGGCTTTCAGAACTCGATATGGTCACTATAAGTTTTCGGTGATGTCATTTGGGCTTACCAATGCCCTAGAAGCTTTCATGTACTTCATAAATAGTGTATTCCAAAACATATATTGATTTTTATTTATCATCGTATTCACTGATGAGATGTTGGTGTATTCTCACAGTCGTAAGGATCATGGGCAGCACTTGAGGATCGTGCTCCAGAGTTTGAGAGAGAATAAGCTATATGCTAAATTCTCCTAGTTCGAGTTTTGGCTTGATTAGTTGGCGTTCTCAGGTCATATGTTGTCTAGTGAGCGGATCAAGGTGGATCCAAAGAAGATTGAGGCAGTTTAGAGTTGGACCAAACCATTTTCACCTACAATGATTCGGAGCTTCTTGGGTTTGGCAGGTTATTATCGCCGTTTCGTGGAGGGTTTTTCATCCCTTGTAACTCTTTTAACTAGATTGACCCAGGAGGGTGCTCCTTTAAGATGGTCTGATGAGTGTGATGCGAACTTTCAGAAGCTTTATACTGCATTGATTACAGCCCCAATGTTAGTGTAGCCTACATGTTCGTTATGATACACCATGTATTGGCCTTCACGCGGTGTTTATGCAAGACAGTTAGGTGATTCCCTACCCGTTTAGGAAGCTGAAGGTTAATGACATGAATTACCATGTGCACGATTTAGAGTTGGCATCCATTATTCACGCACTGAAGATTTGGAGGCACTATCTATACAGCTTTCTATGTGAGGTCTATATCGACCATCGGAGTGTCCAATAGTTGTTCAAGTAGAAAAACCTTAATTTGCAACAACAGAGATAGTTAGAGTTGCTGAAAGACTATGATATTACCATATTGTATCAACCGGGGAAGGCTAATATGTTGGCCGATGCATTGAGTAGGAAGGCTAAGAGCATGGGCAGTTTGGCATATTTATGTATAGTAGAGAGGCCATTAGCCATGGATATTCATGCTTTGGCCAATCAGTTTGTAATATTTGATGTTTCGGAGCCTAGCCAATTTCTTTCTTGTGTTGTGGCACGGTCACCATTGTCGGAGCGTATCAAGGCTAGCCAGCTTGATGACCCTCACTTGATGGTGTTGAGGGACACGGTGCAGCATGGTGGTTCTAAAGAGGTTAAGATTCGTAATGATGGTGTTATGTGGCTGCAAGGTTGGATTTGTGTTCCAAAGTTTGATGGGTTGAGAGATTTGATCCTTGAGGAGGCTCACATCTCACGCCATTCCATTCACCCAAGCGTCACTAAGATGTACTGAGACTTAAAATAACACTATTGGTGGTGGAGAATGAAGAAAGATATTATTGTTTATGTCTCTCAGTGTTTGAATTGTCAAGAGGTGAAGTATGAGCATCACAAATCGGGAGGGTTGACTAAGCGATTAGAGATACCGGAGTGGAAGTGGGAGCACATTATTATGGATTTTGGGGTAGGCTTGTGACAGACCATGATGAAATATGACACAGTATGGGTTATTGTGGCCAAACTGACCAAGTTTGCACACCTCATTCCGGTCATCACTACCTACTTTTCAGAGCAGCTGGCTCGAATTTATATTCGGAAGATTTTTTATCTTCATGGTGTGGTGACATCTATTATCTCTAATCGAGGCACACATTTCACACCGCACTTTTGGTGAGCTGTGTAGTGTGAGTTAGGCATACGAATCAAGTTGAGCACGACATTTCTTCCCTAGAAGAACGGGCAGTCCATGCGCACTATTCAGATCTCGGAGGACATGCTGCATACATGCGTTATTGATTTTGGGGGTTCATGTGATCAGTTGTACCGCTCGCATAGTTCCCCTATAACAACAACTATTAGTCGAGCACCTAGAATGCTCCTTATAAGGCCTTATATGGGAGGAAATGACGTTCTCCGATTGGATGGTTTGAGCCAGGGAAGGCTAGGTTGTTAGGCACTAATTTTGTTTGAGATTCTTTGGAGAAGGTGAAGATGATTTAGGATTGGCTTTGCACGGCGCGGTCCAGGTAGAAAAGTTATGCTGATCATAGTGCTCGTGATGTAGCATTCATGGTGGGTGAGAGGGCTTTACTTAGAGTTTCACCCATGAAAGGTGTGATGAGGTTTGTAAAGAAGGGCAAGTTGAGCCCTCACTGTATCAGCCCTTTTGAAATTCTTGAGAGAGTAGGTGAGGTGGCCTACAGACTTGCAGTTCCACCCAACTTATCAGCAGTTCACTCGGTGTTACATGTTTCCATGCCACAGAAGTAATATGGTGATCCATCATATTTATTAGATTTCAGCTCAGTCTTATTGGACTAGAATTTGACTTATGTTGAGGAGTCAGTGGCTATCCTGGATAGAAAGAAGTTGAGGTTAAAGAACATTGCTTAAGTGAAAGTACAATGGAGAGGTCAACCGATCGAGGAGGTGGCGACCGAGCATGAAGTGCAGAGTCATTATCCTTAACTTTATGGCACTTCAGGTAAGTCACTATGAATGTTTGAGGACGAATGTTTGTTTTAAGAGGGGGAGAATGTAGCGACCCGACCGACCGTTTCGTGTAATTGAGCCTCGTTTCCCCTTTTGAGTAATTCTTGTATGGTTGGACTCATTATCGAATCTGTGTTCGGATTTTGTAAGTTTGGTCGGGTTCCGAGACGCGGGCACGAGGTTGATTGTTTTAGTTGACTTTTTGTTTCTTTTTAAAGATTGCAACGTTATTGTTCGGAATAGCTTCCTATACTTTGAATTTATGGTAGGAAGTTGTTTTGGCTAGATTCAAGTCGTTCAAAGTTGGATAATCATGGGAAAGGCCTACTAGTGGGTTGTGTTAGCATGTTTTGCGCTAAGTGTCTTGCCTAACATTGTGTGGGGGAATTACACCATAGGTTAGGTGTTGTTTTGTGTTAATTGTGATATTGGAATCCGTGTGGAAGGTGACGAGTGAGTACACGTGCTATATGTGGTAATTGACCGGTTTTAGCTATATAGATTCCTTTCATGCCTTTAATGTAGTTGCCATAATATGTTATATACATCATCTTTAGTTTATCTACACATGCTTTACTTGTCATCATTAATACTTGTCATAACTCTTACTTGCTAATTGTCTTTACATGTTTAGTTGAAGTTATTGTCCTCTCTATTACTTATTCATTATTTAACCAATAAGTCCCTTACTTAAAATTGCTATTTCTTGGAATATATTATTGTTGAATTTGGTATTGAGTTATAAAGTCCGTAATTCATATTGAGGTAAAGTTATAAATTGTTGAAACACCATTCTTATGGATTTATTCACTTTCGGTTACTATTGTTGAGACTCTTGTGCATAATGTGGTTTAGCCATGGGCTATTTATTGTGGAAACACTATTATTGTCGACTTCTTTGGCAATTTGTGATATTGGGCACTTGAGATGCGCTTTGTGATATATTGTGATATTCATACACATGCAGTGGTATAAGGTTTGGGGTCAAAACGCATGCGGTGAGATAAGGTGGGCTTGATACGCTTGTTGCTAGTAGGGGAACTACTTGAAGCCACGCGGTGTCATAAGGTGGGCTAAAATGTGGGAAGCTATTTCGAAAAAAATAATTTTCGAAACTAAATGCAAGGCTCCCGCTGTGATATAAGGAATGATTGTGATTTGTTTTGTGATAGGTGACTACGAGGCTGTACCTTGGTAGTGATGCTTGCTAATACCTTTCTATTATATCACTTGTGTTTTGGTTGCTTTGTTTCCTTGGAATATTATTCCTTGTTTACTTTCGTGAAGCCGTAAGTGCCTTAGTTCAGTGTAGCAATTCTTGGTTTATTATCCTTATTGTTTCATTACTGTTGTTTATCATTATCACACTGTCATATAACTGTTCAAATTTCTTATTTAGTCCGGTAGGGCGTTGACATGACCGCGTCACTACTATACCAAGGTTAGGCTTGGCACTTACTGGGTACCGTTGTGGTGTACTCATGCTACGCTTATGTACATCTCTTTGTGTAGATCCAGGTACCCTTACCAGCACAGGCAACAATGAGTAGAGTTCAGATTTGGAGACTTCAAGGTATACCTACCGGCGTCCGCGGGCCTCGGAGTTACCCTCTATCTAGTTCTATTTCATTTTTTCCTTTTTATAGATAATGTTGTATAGGGATGTTCAGTATACTCTTAGAGACTAGGTGCTATCACAACATCCTAAGGAGGGAAATTGGGTCAGTGACAAGTTGGTATCAGAGCCCTAGGTACATAGGTTTAACGAGTCACAAGCAGGTTGAGGAAATAATCTCATGGATCGGTACAGAGACTTTTGTACTTATGTTTGAGAGGCTATGGAACTATTAGGAAACTTCACTTATTTGATCCCTAATTGTGCGAATTTGTTGACTTCAGATTTTTAAATCTATGTCTTTCTATTCTCTCACAGATGGTGAGGACATGCACCGCTGCATCCGACGATCAAATACATGCGCCCCCTGCTAGAGCCGCGAGAGACCGGGGCAGGAGTCGGGGCCT
>AWOL01S0013906.1:15963-32829 GCA_000715115.1 Nicotiana otophora
CCCCACCCACAAATGTGGGTCCTAAAACAGTTGCTTTACATGCTTTAGGGTAGGGCTGCCCCTGCATGGTTGGGCCAAAAAATAAAAAAACACAGGTTCAAAAAATTGAACTTAGAAAAACTTTGCTCGAAAAACTCAAACAAACACCAGTTTAAAAAATTTATGGAGAATTATAGAAATAAGTAGTAGTGATTGATTTAGAGTGATAGGAGTTCAAGGGGATAAAGTTGGAATATTTCGCATTAATTCAATGGGAAATTTGACCCTTTTCCCTTGCTAAATAGGCTCATATGTTGGAAAGCTTCTACCGCTAGTGAATAAGGGTGTATTTGGGATCAATCTTGTAACGACAGAGGTATATTTGATCCACTTATAAAGTGAGAAAGAAAATATGTTATAATCCAAAAATTATTTATACCATAATAGAAAATTCAACCATGATAAAACCCCTTGATACCTAATGACCAAGGTCTTAAAGTACCACCTTTATGAAGATGTGAACCCCATTTGACTTTTCTATTTCACACCAAATTCTTAATTTGCAGCTGATAGGTTATAAGTACCTTGTTGTGTGTTTTGATGATCTAACAAACTTAATGTCAAGAACCAGATAAGGAAACCGATACACATTCTCAAGCATGTGGAAATAACCAGACTTCAGCTTGAGAGGTTCGTCAGTCTTTCAGAAGCTAAAGAATCAACTAGGGGAACAGATGGACATCAGTTCCCATGGTGATCGTACCAGTCAACCCTCCAACAGCTGGAAAGTGGCTGCCTGCACACGCAACAGTACAACGCAGTGCAGCAGTCAACTCCATTGGGAAGGATCTTGTACCCAAGTTGCTTACATCAATCAAGTGATGTCATCAATGTTATATTAACATTAAACCAAAGACAAAACATCACTTGAACACTTAGAGAATTTACTGAGCACTCCTATAGTGATTGATCATCCAGAAAACGATTCTCAAGTGCATCAAGTACAAAAAACAATACTGCTACGGACCAGTTCCCCATATCAAGTTATTATATGTCCTTAGTTGAGTTGTACCTTTGTCAAAGTTCTTACTTGTAATTCCTACTTAGCTTACTTAGAAGCATTGTGTAGGGAACTCTTTGTAAATCATAAACCCTTGTGTTTGTGTCTTGACTTGAGTTAGTCGAGTTGTAAAGTCTTTGTAATAGAGGTATTACAAAGTGGCTTTGTAATAGGATTGTTACAAGTTAGTGAGGTATTAAAAAGTTAATTCTTAGGTTACAATAGGTTGTAATCTAAAAGTTTGCTCAGTAGTGAAGTTGAAATCCTACAAGGGTAGGTCGTGGTTTTTAATCCCGTGATCTGGAAATTTTCCACGTAAAAACTCTCAGTGTCATTTACTTACTATTGTGTGTGCGTAATCTATGGAAACTAATAGAGAACATGGTTCTCTATATAATTTGGTGGACCCTCAAATTTTATTAATTGGAATCAGAGCGGGTTCTTTCTATCAGGCTAACACCTAGAAAGGATCCTCATGGCTGCTCCACCAAACTTTGAAGAAGGTCAGTCTACCTACATGCCACCAAGGTTCAATGGCTAGTATTATAGATGGTGGAAGACTAGTATGCACGACTTCATCATGGCTGAAGATTCCGAGCTCTGGGACGTCATCTGTGATGGAGCCTTAGTTCCTACAAGAACCAGTGGCGACCATGCTATAATGATTCCCAAAACAAGAAAAGAATTCATTAACGCCGACCGAAAAGCCATAGAAAATAATTTTCGTGCAAAGAAAATTCTCGTTTATGACATTGGTTCTGATGAATACAACAGGATAACGGCATGCCAGTCGTCCAAAGAAATCTGGGAATCTCTCCAGACAGCTCACGAAGGAAAACACAGGTCAAGCAATCCAAGATCGACATGCTCACAACTGAATACGAGCTCTTCAGGATGAAGGATGATGAATCCATCTAAGACATACATACTCGCTTCACATCTATCATCAATGAGTTTCACTCTCTTGGAGAAATTATTCCAAGAAACAAACTTGTCAGAAAAATACTTAGTGTACTACCCAGTTCCTGGGAAAGCAAAGTGAACGCTATCATAGAGGCAAAGGACTTGCAGAAGCTGACCGTTGATGAACTTGTTGGCAATCTGAAAACGTATGAAATGAAGAAAAAGAAGGACAATGAAAGAAGAGAGCCGAAAAGAGAGAACAACTTAGTCCTCAAGACAAACAATAATGATTCAAGTGGTGATGATGGTGATATGGCTTACTTGACAAGAAAATTTCAGAAAATGGTTCGCAGAAATGGAGGCATTCCAAAAAGGGACAGTTCTAGCAAGCCAAAAAATTATGACCTATGTCATAAATATGGCAAGCCAGGACACTTCATCAAGGATTGTCCCCTCCTAAAGCAAGATCAATTCAAGCACAACACAGACAAAGCAGCCAAGAGGAACTCGATTCCTGATAAACGGTTCAAGAGAAAGAATGTCGCTGACAATGTTGTAAAGCAAGCTCTTGCTGCATGGGGAGACTCCTCCAGCGAACCTGAAGAAGATAATGATCATGGTAACAGTTCAATGATAGCAGTAAAAAGTGAAGCAACTGAGTATGACTCTATTTTTGCCTTGATGGCTCAGTCTGCTGATGATGAAGATGACGACGACGATGATGAGGTAAATTTTCTGGATGTTCAGAGAAATCTGAAATCTTATTCTCCTAAAAAATGCATGTCTTTGGCAAATGTTTTAATAGATGCATACCACAGTCTTATAAATGATAAAAAATACTCTAATTGTGGAATTAGGATAAGCGAAACAATTTATAGATGACCTAGTAGTCGTTGTGGTAGATTTG
The DNA here is from genome assembly GCA_000715115.1 of Nicotiana otophora. NCBI lineage: Eukaryota > Viridiplantae > Streptophyta > Magnoliopsida > Solanales > Solanaceae > Nicotiana > Nicotiana otophora. The sequence continues at coordinate 18,813 of AWOL01S0013906.1, forward strand.
AAAGAAACTATTGAGAGTTTGAAAGAAGAAAAAGATGTCCTAACTGAAAAAATTGCAAACGTAGAACATGAAAGAGATGATCTAGTGGTTGTTGTGGTTGATTTAAAAGAGACTATTGAGTGTGCTAAGAAAGAGAAAGAAGTTTTAATTGAAAAAGTTGCTAACTTAGAACTTGAGAGAGATGATCTAGTAGTAGTGGTAGTTGATTTGAAGGAAACCATTGAGAGTGTTGAAAAAGAAAAAGATGTCTTGACCAAAAGAGTTGCTAACACTGAGCTTGAGAGAGAAGACCTACTAGCAGTAGTAGTTGATCTAAATGACACAATTAAGGAACTGAAAGAAGAGGGTAGGCATGCGACTCTTCACAAAGGTAAGGAAGTTGCTAATGAAACACATCTTAGGCTTGAAGATGAGATGAAGACAGTGAAGTCTAGACTGTGTATTGAACTTGAAAAGAACAAACAACTTCAGGAAGAACTAGGAAGAGTCAAGAGTGATCTTGAAAAATCACTCAAATGGACCTGGTCCTCTGATGCTATCACTGCCATGTACATAAACAATGGGGGAAACAGGCAGGGAATTGGGTTTCAAAGGGAAAAGACTCCCTACAACCCTCATAGCAAGTATGTTACTATACCCGATAATTGGCTTTGTATTCACTGTGNCTAACTGAAAAAATTGCAAACGTAGAACATGAAAGAGATGATCTAGTGGTTGTTGTGGTTGATTTAAAAGAGACTATTGAGTGTGCTAAGAAAGAGAAAGAAGTTTTAATTGAAAAAGTTGCTAACTTAGAACTTGAGAGAGATGATCTAGTAGTAGTGGTAGTTGATTTGAAGGAAACCATTGAGAGTGTTGAAAAAGAAAAAGATGTCTTGACCAAAAGAGTTGCTAACACTGAGCTTGAGAGAGAAGACCTACTAGCAGTAGTAGTTGATCTAAATGACACAATTAAGGAACTGAAAGAAGAGGGTAGGCATGCGACTCTTCACAAAGGTAAGGAAGTTGCTAATGAAACACATCTTAGGCTTGAAGATGAGATGAAGACAGTGAAGTCTAGACTGTGTATTGAACTTGAAAAGAACAAACAACTTCAGGAAGAACTAGGAAGAGTCAAGAGTGATCTTGAAAAATCACTCAAATGGACCTGGTCCTCTGATGCTATCACTGCCATGTACATAAACAATGGGGGAAAGAGGCAGGGAATTGGGTTTCAAAGGGAAAAGACTCCCTACAACCCTCATAGCAAGTATGTTATTATACCCTATAATTGGTTGTGTACTCATTGTGGTAACAATGGGCACCTTAAGGAAAACTGCAAGGCTAGGGTTCAGTCTCAACAGAAAAATAAAGTTTTTGCTAAGAAAGTAACTACTGCTAGAGCACCTGGTCCCTCATATAGAAAACGCATGATGCCTGCCTCGACTAAAAAAACTCTTATTCACCTTTTTGCTCACTACAATGGACCCAAACTTGTTTGGGTTCCTAAATCTAACCCTTGAATTCCTTATACATGGAGCAGTGAAGGAGAGCAGCCAACAATGGTACATAGATAGTGGCTTCTCAAAGCACATGACTGGAAACACAATCGATTTCCTTTCACTGAAGGCCCTGCAAGAAGGGAGTGTATCCTTTGAAAATGGCAAAAAGGGATACATTCTGGGAGTTTGAAGGATTGGCAAGTCACTCTCTCACTCAATTGAAAATGTGTATTATGTCAATGGTCTGAAGTACGGCCTGTTGGTTGTCTCTCAGATATGTGATAAGGGAAACACGGTGGAATTTGTGTCAAAAATATGCACAGTCACAAATCGTGTGACTAGTGAAGTGGTGTTAGTGGCCAAGAGATACAAGAAAATCTATGTTGCTGATTTTGAGTCCCTGCAGAGTGGTGATCTCAATTGTCTAAGAGTTGTTGATGATGATGTTGAATTATGGCATAGAAGGCTGGGGCATGCAAGCTTTTCACTATTGAACAGACTAGTCTAGAAGGACATGGTTCGTGGTCTGCCCAAGTCAAACTTTAAGGAACACAAGGTGTGTGATGTGTGTTCAAAAGGAAAGCATGTCAGATCCTCATTCAAGCCCAAAAAGGAAGTTAGCACCTCAAGGCCACTTGATCTTCTTCATATGGATCTATGTGGACCTATGAGGGTGCCAAGCAGATGAGGAAAAAGATATATCTTTGTGATAGTGGACGACTACTCCAGATTAACTTGGACCATGTTTCTCAAAACCAAGGATGAAACCTTCCAAGTATTTATTGCTTTTGCCAAGAAGATCCAAGTGAAGATGGGAAGTAATGTAACTTGCATCAGATCTGACCGTGGGACAGAATTTGATAATGCCAAATTCGATGAATTCTATGTCGAAAATAGCATTACTCATAATTTCTCAGCTCCAAGAACACCACAACACAATGGTATTGTAGAGAGGAAGAACATGACTCTTCAAGATATGGTAAGGACAATGCTAATTGACAGTGGCATTGCAAAAAGATTTTGGGTAGAAGCAGTCAACACTACATGCTACTTGATAAATAGGTGCATGATCAGGTCCCTTCTAAACAAAACACCTTATGAGTTGTTGAATGGAAGAAAGCCCAAGCTGACGTATTTGAGGGCATTCGGCTGCAAATGTTTTATTCTCAACAATGGCAAGGAAGCGCTTGGAAAATTTGATACCAAAAGTGATCAAGGAATCTTTCTAGGATACTCATCTAAAAGCAAAGCTTACAAAGTATATAACAAAAGAACTCAATGTGTTGAGGAAAGTATACATGTGATCTTTGATGAATCTCACCTCTTATGTGAGAAGGACAGACATGATGATCAAGATGGAGAACCTTTATCTGTTCCAGGTGAAGTCATTGACATGGCAAATGGAAAGGCAAACATGATGAGTCATGTCAAGGAATCAAGTGAAGATGATGCAACTACAACTCCATCCATTGGAGAAGAACCTGGTCCTACAATCACAACAACTAAAAATGAAAATAGAGCTGACGATGCAGTCCAAGGTACTCCACTTGCAGAAATAAGAAGCGGCCAAGAACCTCAGTCAGACATACCTGGGTCTTCTACCAATGAGGCTCAGGTGCCAAATTAGAAGCACAAAAGTTCACACCCCCTTGATAACATAATCACTCCTCTTGACTCAGGAATTCAAACCATGTCAAAAGCTAGAAACTCACTTGCCTTCTCAGTCTTTCTTTCTCAAATAGAGCCCAAAAATATCAAAGAAGCATTGAAAGATGCATACTGGATCACAGCCATGCAAGAGGAGTTGCATCAATTTGAAAGGAATAGGGTATGGCGTCTGGTTCCTCGACCTACAGATCGAACTATTATAGGAACCAAGTGGGTATTCAGGAACAAACTCGATGAGTTTGGAAATACAACAAGAAACAAGGCAAGGCTTTTAGTTCAAGGCTACAATCAGGAAGAAGGTATTGACTATGATGAAACTTTTGCTCTAGTTATTCGGATGGAAGCTATCAGAATTCTTATTGCCTTTGCATCTCAAATAGAGTTCACATTATTCCAAATGGATATCAAAAGTGCATTTCTGAATGGCTTCCTAAAAGAAGAAGTTTATGTCAAGCAGCCACCTGGATTTGAGAATCACAAGCATCCTGAGCACGTGTTCAAACTGGACAAGGCACTGTATGGGCTAAAGCAGGCTCCTCGGGCTTGGTATGAAAGGTTTTCAAAATTTCTTCTAGAAAATGACTTTACAAGAGAGAAAATTGACAACGCTCTTTTTCTGAAGAAACGAGGGAGGAACCTGCTTATTGTGCAAGTATATGTTGATGATATCATCTTTGGAGCCATAGTCGACTCTCTGTGTGAAGAATTTGCAAAACTCATGGGGAATGAGTTTGAGATGAGCATGATGGGAGAATTAAATTTCTTCCTGGGACTTCAGGTGAAGCAATCTCAAAATAGAACACTGATAAGTCAGCAGAAGTACATCAAAGAGCTACTGAAAAAGTTCGACATAGAAGTATCAAAAGTATTGACACTCCTATTGCCACAGCCACTCGTCTAGACATGGATGAACTTGGTTCCCCTATACATTAGACCATGTATAGAGGCATTATAGGGTCACTCCTGTATCTCACTACAAGCAGACCAGACATTGTGTTCAGCGTGGGTCTTTGTGCAAGGTTTCAATCTAATCCAAAGGAATCTCATCTGAAGTCTACAAAAAGAATATTGAGATATCTCAAAGGAACGCAGGACCTGGTTCTCTACTATCCCTTAGGAGATAAATTTGACCTTGTTGGATATGCTGATGCTGATTATGCAGGATATCTGGTGGACAGGAAAAACACGTCTGGAATGGCACATTTTCTGGGTTCCTGTCTAATCTCATGGGGTACAAGGAAGCAAAACTCGGCGGCACTCTCAACTGCATAAGCGGAATATGTAGCAGTTGCTTCTTGTTGTGCTCAATTGTTGTGGATCAAACAATAGTTGGAAGACTTTGGAGTGTTCTGTGACTGTGTGCCCCTCTTGTGTGACAATACAAGTGCACTCAACATGGCCAAAACTCCAGTCCAACATAAGAGAACCAAGCACATTGATGTGCGTCACCACTTTCTCAAAGACAATGATGAAAACGGGCTCATCTGTATGAAATTCTGCAGCATAAAAGATCAGATTGTAGACATATTCACCAAAGCCTTGAGCAGGGAATATTTTGAAAGGAATTGCTTGGCATTGGGGTTGATAAAACCCAACTGAGAACCTGGTCCCTCAATGATTGGCTACGAAAAAAATGTACAGGTAACATTAGCTAAAAAGTGTTTTCTGGCAAAGTCTAACTCATCTCTATATCGTTACAGGTAGACACGCATGATGATTATAGAGCAGTTGATGCAATGCATGCTGGTAAAAAGGGTAAAGCTTACACTTGCAAGAACCGCCAGGGAACCTGGTTCTCCTAACACATGTTAGTTGTTTCTCTGTTCTCTCATGCATAATTTTGAACGGATAAAACAGTGCCACGCCATCAGTGTGTCAGTTTCTTTTCTTTGCATCTTTTGAACCCAAACGTCTCACCCGTTGGTAATCGACTTGACTCCCAAAACTGTCGCCTTTTCTTAACCGGTCCCTCATCCATCTTAAATACATCCATCACTGTCACAACTCCTCACATCAAACTTTAAAATTTTCTTTCTTTTTTATCTCTTCAAACTACCAATCCCTCCTCTTCAACTCATCACTTCTCACCATGACTGAAAATCAAGAAACCTCGGGTGTTCTAAGTTACACCCCCATTGAGTCCCCACCAGTTAAAACACCGATGTTAGACTCTTCACTCAATACCACAACTAACTAAAACCCTAGGACAGAGTCACCACCACACTCAGTCTCCTCTCCTACCCAATCGAGTTCTGTTTCTTATCGGAGTCGTAAAACCTCGACTCCTAAAAAGTTTATGGCTACGAGCTCTCCTCTTGCCTTGCCGGAAAAACCTGGTGAAAAGGGTACAATTGACGAAGAGGAAAATCAGGAAATCTCCAGTCTTCCTATGGAAAATGCTCAAATGCATACCAAACTACTGGTCCTGAGAATGTTGAATCAACAAAGACAGTTCCTATTCTTGAGTCCACATATAACACTCCTCTTTTTCCTGCATTTTCCATGGAGTTACAAGAGAAAGAAGAAATAAAAAATATGTTATCTATAGCGGTTTAAGGGGTTATTATCGAAGGAGGCGAGGATAGGTCTGAGCCTCAAGGGGAAGGGCCTAAGACCTTGGTAGAAGGTAGAGAGCTTGTGCGTGTTAAACAGTCGGCACAGGACAATACTAATAGGGTACCTAATGAAGGACCTGATCCCTCCTCGGAGGATCCAACTCAGGGGTCCTCTCAAGAGCCCCAAGTCAGTATTGACCTTGCTCATTCTCCTCATTTTTATGTTGAGCCTCTGTCTGTGGTGATGCTTGAGATGAGATCTGTATCTGGTGAAGAGAATGGGGATAGTGAAGAGGATTTTGATGATATAGCTATTGCTAGCTTTATCCGGGCTAGGCGTAGACCAGTTGCTACTCTAGAGCCAACTCCTAAGCGACCCACTACAAGGTTGCAAAAGAAGGAGGCTCTTGAGTCTGCTCTTAAAAAAAGTCAAATCAATCAAAGGAGGAGGAAATTGGTAAAGGATGGAAAGGATGTGCATGAGAAAATAGTGCATGTTGTCACTGTGGATGATGAAGTGGACGAGGAACCTGGTTCCTTGACTCACAAGCGCTCACAGAAGCATTCTCTCTCTAAGTCTAAAAAGAAATCTTATGTGAGTATTGAGAGTCCAAACAAGAGTGATGATGTTATCTCTAGTAAAAATTTGGTGGAAGAATCTGGGGACAAGACAGTGGAAGAAGGTGGTGAAAATCTGGTAACAAGGTAATGGAAGATTCTGGTGAAACTGTGTCTGAGAAAACAGTATCTGCAAAGTCCGTTGAGAAGGAAAAAACTGCTCGCAAGTCTGTGAAAAGGAAAGTTGATATCGAAGAGGAACCCGGTTCCTCCAAGAAGGCCAAAGTTGATGAATCCTAGAGTGCTGGGAAAGAAAAATTGAGGAATCAGAAGGTACTATGGGGCCGTACATTTGCCCCTGACATTTTGGAGTTGGCCGGGATACGGCAATTGGTTGAAATCTGTGAATTCCAATAATGGACACACTTGTTTACAAGTGATGTTCCAAAAGTGTATGAGGAGGAAGTACAGAGCTTCTATGCCGACTTCTTCAAAGTTGAGGATGATCACATCTGCGTACTGCTGAATGGGGTTGACATTGTGATGGACTTTGCTTTGTTGGGGTCGATTCTAGATGTTCCTGCTGAAGGGTTGTCGTCAATCCAAGGATCATGCTCTTCCAATTTCAGAAATGCTATTGCTAAAGACACGGTAATCCAATAGGGGGAATGGATGCACTAGAAGGCTCTCCTTTCAGTGTACCAATTATTATTTGAGATGGTGAACAAAGTGTTGCTTCCCCTTGATGAGAGAAGATCCATTACCTCTAGAGCCGACCTGGTTCTCATGGAAGCGCTGGATGGCTTCACTACCATTAACTTGCCTGGGATTATGATTGAACACATGAAAAAAGTGACAGAGTTCAAAGATATGGGCTGCCTTATGGGTTCCTTCTCACCAAGGTTTTTGAGTTCTTCAAGGTCCCTCTAGGACAAGCTAAAGTGGGTACTAGGAAGCAAACTTTCTCCAAGACCACTCTCGAAGAATGTGAGTGCATTAATAAAGTTGGAGGAGTTGGAAGCACTTCTACCATTTCTCAGTTGATCAACGCTCAGAACAGTGCTACGGAGGAGATCAGGAAGTTAAAAGTAAGGAATGTTATTCTTGAGGGTCAGCTCAGTCAGCTTCAGGAGGCACCTGGTTCCAGTAGTTCTCAAAGTTCAGAGGTTGCCCGTCTGACTAAGGAGAATGCTGAGCTCAAGAAACAAGTGGAGGACCTGAAAGAAAGACTACTCAATGAGTAATTGTCGGCGAATGCTCGAATGGATCTAGTCCTCAAAACCCTTGCCCCCTCCTCTAAGCCCTCTTCCTCCAGTGCTCCCTAAACAGTGTCCCCTCCAGTGTGAAGTTTTAAGTGTCTGTTCTTTTTTTTTTATGACTTTTCTGATGATGTTTTGTGGTTGGTACTTTTTTTTTAAATTGTGGATGGTTGCTGGCAACATTAAAACTGCTCATGTCGTAAAATCCANCTTAATGAAAGCTTTTCCCTTTTTGCTGTGTATACATTGCTCTTATGTCTCTGTCTTCTATTATGTTTGTGTGTACACATGTGGCCTGAGTTAACCACGCTGGACTTCTTTTTGCTTTTACTTGATTTTCTTCTTTTTATGATGTCAAAAGAGGGAAGAATATACATAATTGAATAAATGATGTGTATTGATTGAGGGGGAACATTGATTGAGGGGGAACATAGATTTTTCAGGGGGAATTCAAGGTTAAGCATTGCCATTTCGGGTTCATTATGGTTCTTCGTGGGCATTTCAATTATAAGTTTGTCATCATCAAAAAGGGGGAAATTGATAAGTTATAAGTACCTCGTTATATGTTTTGATGATCTAATAAACTTAATATCAAGAACCAGATAAGGAAACCGATACACATTCTCAAGCATGTGGAAATAATCAGACTTCAACTTGAGAGGTTCGTCAGTCTTTCAGAAGCTAAAGAATCAACTAGGGAAACAGATGGACATCAGTTCCCATGGTGATCGTACCAGTCAACCCTCCAACAGCTGGAAAGTGGCTGCCTGTACACGCAACAGTACAACACAGTGCAGCAGTCAACTCCATTGGGAAGGATCTTATACCCAAGTTGCTTACATCAATCAAGTGATGTCATCAATGTTATATTAACATTAAACCAAAGACAAAACATCACTTGAACACTTAGAGAATTTACTGAGCACTCCTATAGTGATTGATCATCCAGAAAACGATTCTCAAGTGCATCAAGTACAAAAAACAACACCGCTACGGACCAGTTCCCCATATCAAGTTATTATATGTCCTTAGTTGAGTTGTACCTTTGTCAAAGTTCTTACTTGTAATTCTTACTTAGCTTACTTAGAAGCATTGTGTAGGGAATTCTTTGTAAATCATAAACCCTTGCGTTTGTGTCTTGACTTGAGTTAGTCGAGTTGTAAAGTCTTTATAATAGATGTATTACAAAGTGGCTTTATAATTGGATTGTTACAAGTTAGTGAGCGATTAAGAAGTTAATTCTTAAGTTACAATAAGTTGTAATCTAAAAGTTTGCTCAGTAGTGAAGTTGAAATTCTGCAAGGGTAGGTCGTGGTTTTTAATCCCGTGAGCTGGGAATTTTCCACATAAAAACTCTCACTGTCATTTACTTACTGCTGTGTGTGTGTAATCTGTAAAAACTATATAGAGAACCTAGTTCTCTATATAGTTTGGTGGACCCTCGAATTTTATCAGCAGCCTTATGAATATAGTTTCTAAATTTGGCAGCTAATTTGCTCGGAACTAAATAGCGACAGAGCTATTTGTTGTGGTTTAGTTGTTAGAAAAAAAATAGAATAGCAAATAGATTGTGCTTAAAATCTACTTTTTTCCAGCTAATCCAAACAGGCTCTTATCTTACTATATTAAAAACAACACGATTGATCTCAAACAAATATAAATAAAACAAAATGGTATAAATAAATATAATGTTTCCTAAATAACTGCTTGAACACTAAATGATAGCCTTTTGAGTATAGAATTCTAGAATTTGGCAGTGGCTTGATTTCCTATGAACAGAGTAGTCACTTGGCTATTTTACTGACATTTAGTTGTAAAAAATAAGAAAAAAACAATAACAAATAGCAAAAAAGAAAAGGGCTAAAAAGAAATAACAACCCAAATAGTACTATTGTTTTAACTTGATCCGTAGCTTAAATCCATTTGAGTTTGCTCTATGACTCTAGAGCTAACTTGATTAGAAAAGAATAATTGTTCAGCTTAATCATAAATTATTTGCTATATTCTCTTGTCATTTACTGTTGTATCATTCAACGCAAACATATAAAGATAAAATGAGAGCTGGATTTTTGCAATGTCAAATGACGAGTTGTAGTTGCAATTATACTTGGATGATAAATATTTATTCCAAAGCAAGTCATTCTTCATAAGTAGATACGTGTTAAGTAGAACGAACTTATTATATTGTTGAAGTGAAGTCGAACATAAATAATTTTCTTATGATATAATTAGGGGTGTACATATGTCGGGTTGGTTCGGATTTTGCAATTACCAAACCAAACCAATTGTGTCGAGTTATTAAATCTAAAGACCAAACCAAACCAATAAAACTCGGGTTTTTCAATTTCGGACTTTCTCGGATTTTCGGGTTTTCCGGGGGTTTCCGCTAAAATCTTCGTAGCACAAAATATATAACTTGTGCTCCAAATATTTCTTTAATCGTAGTAAGATACAACTATATGAGGTGTTTTCCCATAAAATAATACAAAATATGAGATGTGTCATGGCATTATCCTAAAATGTTCAATAATAAAGACAATAAAATTATGTAATATAAATATTGTTAATTAAAAAGTCATAATAAGAATAAATATAATCTAAAAGTACTAAGTCATGCTAAAATAAGTAGACTAATAAGGGAATATTAATTATATGACTAAACGCTAAAAGAAAAAATAAAAACAGTTTATGCATTTTTATCTAAATTATTGCAAAACAAAAAATAGATATTTAATACATTGTCATTCCTTGTATTGAATTGAATGTCTTTTGTTAGCTATGTATTGATCTAATTTTGGTTTGGCCTTTTGTTAGCATTATTTGAGTTACTAATATTAATGGCTATAAAACTTACTTGAACATTCAAAAGTTCTAAGTCTAACCTTGAAATATAAAAAATTAATTCTAAAAGACATAGTTATTATAATGAAATGTTATTATAGAAGATAGTTGTTATAGATGAGTTTGATTCTAATTGCTCAAATCATCAAGCTTGATAACGAAAACGTAACTTGTTAGTATAATTTTGAATTACATTATTAGTGAACATTCTTTACTGATAATGTAGTTAAGTCCGTACCAATTGGAAAATGAAAGGGCAAATATCACTTTTAGCCCGCGACCGAAATTATTTATATTCTGTAGTCGTAAAAATATATAATTTTTATATTTTTTTTTGTATATAACATACAAAAATATATATATATATTCGGCTATTAATTTTGAGAGTGACTATACAATGTCATTTTCGTGGAATTTACAGTCGTGCCCTATATTTGTGCCGCCTTTTAACTTGTACCCTATTTTTAAAAATTATTTATTTGGTAGTCATTTCACAAAAAATCCGTAATAATATGACAATTACACCACTGACAAAAGATATAAAACGATTTCCTCCTCTCCTCTCAGCAACTTTATAAAAAAATCAGAAACTTGTTCAGATTCATCTTCAGAATCGCACTTGCATCATGCTAATGCATACTGAAGTAATTTATCCTGCAGTTTACAGTTTTGTCATGAATTTTATCTGAAACTTCAGTCTAAACATGCTGAAGTTATTTAGTTCATNGATCTAATTTTGGTTTGGCCTTTTGTTAGCATTATTTGAGTTACTAATATTAATGGCTATAAAACTTATTTGAACATTCAAAAGTTCTAAGTCTAACCTTGAAATATGAAAAATTGATTCTAAAAGACATAGTTATTATAATGAAATGTTATTATAGAAGATAGTTGTTATAGATGAGTTTGATTCTAATTGCTCAAATCATCAAGCTTGATAACGAATACGTAACTTGTTAGTATAATTTTGAATTACATTATTAGTGAACATTCTTTACTGATAATGTAGTTAAGTCCGTACCAATTGGAAAATGAAAGGGCAATATCACTTTTAGCCCGCGACCGAAATTATTTATATTATGTAGTCGTAAAAGTATATAATTTTTGTATATTTTTTTGTATATAACATACAAAAATATATACATTTTCGGCTATTAATTTTGAGAGTGACTATACAATGTCATTTTCGTGGGATTTGCAGTCGTACCCTATATTTGTGCCGCCTTTTAACTTGTACCCTATTTTTAAAAATTATTTATTTGGTAGTCATTTCACAAAAAATCTGTAATAATATGACAATTACACCACTGACAAAAGATATAAAACGATCTCCTCCTCTCCTCTCAGCAACTTTATAAAAAAATCAGAAACTTGTCCAGATTCATCTTCAGAATCGCACTTGCATCATGCTAATGCATGCTGGAGTAATTTATCCTGCAGTCTACAGTTTTGTTATGAATTTTATCTGAAACTTAAGTCTAAACATGCTGAAGTTATTTAGTTCATTTGCTAAAACTTCACACTAAACATGTTGAAGTTATTTAGTTTATTTGCTAAAACTTCAGACTAAACATGCTTAAGTTATTTAGTTTATTTGCTAAAATTTCAGACTAAACATCCTTAAATTATTTAGTTCATTTGCTAAAACTTCAGACTAAACATGCTTAAGTTATTTAGTTCATTTGCTAAAATTTTAGACTAAACATGCTTAAATTTTTTAGTTCATTTGCTAAAACTTTAGACTAAACATGCTTAAGTTTTTATCTTGTAGTATGTAATTCTCTAATGAGTTTTTGCTAATGCATGCTGAAGTTATTTAGTTCATTTGCTAAAATTTCAGACAAAACATGCCGAAGTTATTTAGTTCATTTGCTAAAATTTCAGACTAAACATGCTGAATTATTTTAGTTCATTTGCTAAAACTTCAGACTAAACATACTTAAGTTTTTGTCTTGCAGTATGTAATTTTCTAAAGAGTTTTTGCTAATGTATGCTGAAGTTATTTAGTTCATTTGCTAAAACTTCATACCAAAATATGCTGAAGTTTTGTAACGCAATCTACAGCTTTGTCGTGAGTTTTATCCGAAACTTCAGTCTAAACAAGCTGAAGTTTTTTAGTTTATTTGCTAAAACTTCAGACTAAACATACTTAAGTTTTTGTCTTGCAGTATGTAATTTTCTAAAGAGTTTTTGCTAATGTATGCTGAAGTTATTTAGTTCATTTGCTAAAACTTCATACCAAAATATGCTGAAGTTTTGTAACGCAATCTACAGCTTTGTCGTGAGTTTTATCCGAAACTTCAGTCTAAACAAGCTGAAGTTTTTTAGTTTATTTGCTAAAACTTCAGCCTAAACATGCTTAAGTTTTTGTCCTGCAGTTTGTCAATAGTCTTTTATTAAAGAAGGACAAATTGTCTTTTTAAAACGCTTTTAACAAAAAAATGGGTACGGATGCAAACGGAAAAATAAAACGGGTATAAGTTAAAAAGAGGCGACCAAATAGGGCGCCCAATGCAATTTTTACGTCATTTTCTCAAAATAAAAATGGGCTTTTTTCACTTTTGCCCGCACCAGAAAATATTTACATTCGGTAGCCGGTATAAGATTTGCATAATTTTTGTATATATCATACAAAATGTATATACAAAAAATATACTATTTTTTTCGTCTATTATTTTGAGAGCGATTATACAGTGTCATTTTTGTCATTTTACCTGGGTTTCAATGAGGCCCAAATACCATACCCATTAAGGAAAAACCAAGACAGGCCCAAAGTTATGGGGCCGAGAACTCAAGACCTTAAACCCTAGTAGTCAAGTACCCAATTCATCTTCCTCATAAACCCTACTCTCTCTTCTTTTCCCTTCCAGAAAAAACAGAGACCAGTAGCTTCGGTAGAAATGGGTAGCGATAGCGAAGTAGAGAGAAGTGCACAAAAGGAGAAGAAGAAGCTGTTGGCCTTAGCTCCTATTGCCAAACCACTTGCTGGGAAAAAACTCAACAAACGCATCTTCAAACTTGTTCGCCGAGGTATCCTTTATACTTCTTAAATAGTTCGATTCATCCATTAGTAATGGCGTGGAAGAGTAATATTTTACTTTTTTTTACACTCATTTTAGTTTCCGTACCAATAAGGTTGATATTGAGTTGTAGACTTGTAGTTGGTTGATTGATTTACCCTTATTTGTGTTCAGCTGCGGAAAAAAAGTGTTTAAAGAGGGGCGTTAAAGAGGTGGTAAAGAGCATTCGACGCGGTCAAAAAGGGTTAGTCAATTTGTTTGAGTGGTTTATTTCATTTTAAGGTTTTATTTGTATGTTGATGGGTATTATGTGTTATATTTCGTGTTTATAGTTATGTGCTCTTTTGTTTAATGGCTTAGGTTTGTTTTTAGATGTCACACTGATGGACATCTTTACTCTTAAGTTATAAGCTTGGAGAAATTTGAATTGAAGAATTTATTCTCTTATTTGTTGTTTCTCAGTACACATACTACAGTAGTATAATTTCAGTGGTTATTTCTGGCTTAATGCATCCTTTTATAATCTTTAGTTACATTTGTAGATCCTATACATTAGTCTAGACTGGGAAATATTTTGTTATACAGTGTATTGGGATATATGTACAACTTCAAGTTGGTTCACTACTCCACCAAAC
>AWOL01S0013909.1:14882-31036 GCA_000715115.1 Nicotiana otophora
CTAAAAGTACGGTGGTATTGGAATTGTGAATAATGGTATTGTGAACGTTGATACATCGGTACTAAGGATCTCCAACTTAAAAATATGGAAATGTACTTGAAAGTTATGTGGTTCTAACTTGATGTTTTGGTATTGTTCGAGGCTTCCATTGATTCTATGATTGTTCCTCCCTGTAATATTATTCATTCTATTTAGAAGGTGTTTAGTTATACATACTAGCGCTATTTAACGGTACTAACGTCCCTTTTTCCATGGGCGCTGCATCTTTAATGGATACAGGTGGTTCAACAACAAGAGACATTGGTCAGTGACAGCGGTACACCCTCTTCCCAGCTGATTTGGTAAGCCCCACTTCATTTCGGGGCCATGTATCTTTTGTTCCTTGTGTAATATGTTTGAGGTATAGCCGGGACCTTGTTGCCGGCATTATCATAGTACTCTTATTTATCTATAGAGGCTCCTTAGACATAGTGTGGGTTGTATATTGGTGCTGGGAAAGTCAAACAATGTTATGTTGTGGTTGTATTACTTGTTATGAAAAATGTGTGTGAAATTTGAGATTTTAAAATGATGAAACTATTGGTAATGAATTGGTATTGTATACATGATCACCTTATTGACTAATTAATGAAAATATGTATTATCTCCATTTATGGATGAGTTTGGGTAGAAGGAAAGCTAATAGGCTTGCTCGGCCGGGTTCACTAGGTTGAGCGCTGGTCAAGCTCCCCGATTTTGGGGCATGACAGGTAGGTCCATTATATGTTTTGGAACATTTTGATATATTAGCAAGGGGTCGCGAGGGCCCCGGGTGTGATTCATATTGAATTCAAAATAATTTTGGACTTGGTTGAATTGATGAAGTATGTTCCTCTGGTGTCATCGCACCAGCAGAGGCTTTGGCCGCGGGTGCAGACATGCAGGTGTGTGAGGGTGCATCCCAAAAACGGAGAAGGCTAGCCCAGGCCTGGCTTCATTGGTGCAGACACCTAGGCGTAGATGCGCATCCGCATGCGCGAGTGCTATTTCACAGAAGCAGAACTGTAAGGCATTTGTGAAGGACAGCAGGTGCGGTCGAGGCTCCGCAAAAGCGAGATCACAGGTGCGAGCATTTTGTCCGCAGAGGCGGAATTTCATGGCATTAGTTGGAATTGCATCTGCGATGGATTTTTCTGTAGGTGCGACAGTGTGACAGTAAAAGCGAAAATCGCCGGGCAGAACAGGGGGTGTTCGAGGGTTTTATCTCATTTCCATTTTTGGACCTAGAGAGCTAAGTTTATGGCGATGGTTTGAGGTATTTTTTAGGAAATCATCGGGGTAAGTGATTCTAACATGGATTTTGCTATATTACATGATTCCATTGTTATTGTTGTCATCTAATTAGTGATTTTACTTGGAAAATTTTGGGAAAAATTGTGAAACTTCTTAAACTAAAGTTTGGGGATTTGAAAGGCGATTTGAAGTCAAATTTGATTAATTCTTGTATGCTTGGACTTGTTATCGAATGGGTGTTCGAATTGTGTAAGTTTGGTCGAGTTCCGAGAGGCGGGCGCGGGGTTGACGTTTTAAGTTGACTTTGTTTTTCTTTTTAAAGATTGCAAGTTTATTATTCAGAATAGCTTCCAATGGTTTGTATTTATGGTATGAAGTTGTTTTGGCTAGATTCGAGCCGTCCATAGTTGGATAATCGCGGGAAAGGCTTACTAGTGGGTTGAGTTAGCATGTTGTGAGGTAAGTGTCTTGCCTTGTGACGAGTGTGTACACAGGCTAAATGTGGTAATTGACCAGTTTTAGCTATGTAGTTTCCTTTTATGCCTTTAATTGAGTTGCCATAATATGTTATATTCATCATATTTAGTCTATCTTCACATGCTTTACTTGTCATCATTAATACCTGTCTTAACATTTGCTAATTATCTTCATATGTTTAGTTGCAGTTGTCCTCTCTATTCCTTGTTCATTATTTAACCGATGAGTCTCTTACGTGAATTTCTATTTCTTGTAATATCTTATTGTTGAATTTGATATTGATTTATAAAAGTCATAGTTCACATTGAGGTAACGTTGTAAATTATTGAAATACCATTCTTGTAGAGTTATTCACTTTCGGTCGTTATTGTTGAGACTCATGTGTATATAGTGGTTTAGCCATGGGCTATCTATTGTGGAAACACTATTATTGTTGACTTCTTTGGCAATTTGTGATATTGAGAACTTGCGGTGCAATTTTTGATATGTTGTGATATTAATACGCGTGCGGTGGTATTAGGATTAGCGTCGAAACGCATGCAGTGAGATAAGGTGTGCTTGATACGTGTGTTGCTAGCAAGGGAACAAGTTGAAGCTACGCGGTGTGATAAGGTAGGATTAAATGTGGGAAGCTATTTTGGGGAAAATGATTTTCAAAACTAAATGCAATACTCCCGCGGTGATTTAAGGAAAGATTATGATTTTTTTGTGATATGAGACTATGAGGCAGTACCTCGGTAGTTATTCTTGTTTATACCTTTCTATTACATCACTTTTGTTTTAGTTGCTTTGTGTCTTTGGCGTATTATTCCTTGTTTTCTTTTGTGTTGCCTTAATTGCCTTAGTTTGGTGTAGCTATTCTTGGTATATTTTCTTCATTGTTTCATTTCCATTGTTTATCATTATCACACTATCATATACCTGTTCAGTTTTCTTATTTATTCCAGTAGGTTCTTGACTCGACCTCATCACTGCTCTATCGAGGTTAGGCTTGGAACTTACTAGGTACCGTTGTGGTGTACTCATGCTATGCTTCTGCACATCTTTTTATGTAGATCCATGTACCTCTTACCAGCCTAGGCACTAGTGAGTAGAGTTCAGATTTGGAGACTTCAAGGTATACCTGCCAGAGTTTGCGTTCCTCGGAGTCACCCTCTATCTATTTCTATTTCATTTTCCCTTTTTATAGATATTGTTGTATAGAGATTTTAAGTATACTCTTGTAGAGCTTGTGACTTGGTATCACCGGATTTTGGGAGTAATGTTCTATTAAGTTGCGGAGTACTTTTATGCTAGTTGTTGAGTTATTTGAATGTTTTTATCATTTGCTCTATTAACTTCTGCATAAATGTTTGGCTTACCTACTCTTAGAGACTAGGTGAAATCACGACGTCCTACGGAGGGAAATTGGGTCAGTGACAAGTTGGTATCAGATCCCTAGTTTCATAGGTGTTACGAGTCACAAGCAGGTTTAGTAGAGTCTAACAGATCCATACAAAGACTTTTGTACTTATCTTCGAGAGGCTATGGAACTGTAAGGAAATTTTACTTCTTTGATCCCTTATTGTGCGAATATTTTAACTTCAGATTTATGAATCTGTCTTTCTATTCTCTCATAAATGGTGAGAACACGCACCCCTAGATCCGATGATCAGATACTTGCCCCCTACTAGAGTCGCGAGAGGCCGGGGCTAATGAAAGGCCGAGGAGGGGCATGTAGTACAGCTAGAGCACCTGTCCAAGCTGCAATAGAGGAACCACTAGTAGATCCAGTTGGGAGGTAGGCACTTGCGGCGCCTGTTTATACCCTTACACTTCAGGAGACTCTCGCCAAGTTCTTGAGCATATTTGGTACTCTAGCTCAGGCGAGGTTCATTCCACTTGCACCGGCAACATCTCACGCTGAGGGAGGAGCACTTACTCCTGCAGCCCATACCCTAAAGCAGGGATTCCATGTAGAGCAGGTACCAGAGCAGGTACCAAAGGTTTAGTGGTCTAGTTACAGAGGACGTACAAGGCTTTCTGGAGAAGTGCCACCGAATGATCCGTACCATGGGTATAGTGGAGACGAACGGGGTTGCTTTCACTACTTTCCAGTTATCGGGACCAGCATACCAGTAGTGGTGGGCTTGGGAGAAAGGTAGCCCGCCGAGACAACTTCACTCATATGGGCTCTATTTTCAGAGATGTTCCTGAGAGAGTTTGTTCCCCACAAACTTTGTAATGCATGGCGCGTGGAGTTTGAGCAGCTGTGCCATCGTGCTATGATCATATCAGTGTATGCTCTCATGTTCAATGAGTTGTCATGGTATGCACCTACCTTGGTTTCCACAATTAGAGATCAAGTACGTCAATTTATCAAGGGGCTCAACTATGGTAATAGATTCAGCATGACTCGAGAGTTGGAGACTGATTCTCCATACCAGCAGGTAGTAGAGATCACATGGGGATTGGAGGATTTACGGGGCCGAGAGAGAGAGAGAGGATAGGGAGGCCAAGAGGCCTCGATATTCTTGTGGATATAGTGGTGCCTGTGCCCCAGTTGCAACCCGTCATTATAGAGGCTATGTGAGCCATCCGGTTCATTCATGACTTCCATCTTCCAATGGTATTCCAGCTACTCCTACGTCTCAGGTTGCCCATTGTGCACTGCCACTGTCTAGTGCACCTCTAGCAAAAGGGGCTTTCAACGGTCAGTCCAGCCGACCAGGCCCGAGCCTGTTTCAGCAGCCATGTCCTCTGATCGCTTGTTTTGTGTGTGGTGATACTCGTCATTTGGTAAGGGACTACCCCAGACTCAAGATGGCTGCTCCTCCACATACTATTCAAGCTCAAATTAGTCCATAGGGTCCCCATGGTTACCGCACTAGTTGCCACTCCACCGTCTCAGCCAGCTAAGTATGGAGGTCAGGTGTGTAGGGGTCGCCCTAGAGGGGGATGCCAAGACAGATGTTATGCTCTCTCGAGTAGGACGGAGGCAGTTGCATCAGACTCAGCTATCAGAGGTATTTTTCCGGTTTGTCATAGAGATGCATCAGTCTTATTTGATCCAGGCTCCACTTATTCATATGTACAATCTTACTTTGCTATGTATTTGTGTATATCTAGTTATTCTTTGAGTTCTCCTATCTATGTGTCCACGCCTTTGGGAGATTCCATTATTGTTGACTGTGTGTCTCAGTTGTTTTTAGTTGTTATTGGCAGGTTTGAGACCAGAGTTGATCTATCATTGCTCAGTATGATAGATTTGATGTTATTTGGGCATTTATTAGTTGTCGCCCTATCATGCTATTCTTTATTGTCACGCCAAGACGGTGACATTGGCTATGCCATGTTTGCTGTGGTTGAAGTGTAGGGGTACTTTGGATTATGTACCTAATAGGGCAGTGTCTTTCCTTAAGGCACATCGGATGGTTGGGAAGGGGTGTGATTCATATCTATCCTTTGTGAGAGATGTCAGTGTTGATACTCCTACCGTTGAGTCGGTTCCAGTACTGAAAGACTATCCAGATGTATTTCCATCAGATCTTCCAAGCATGCTTCCTGATAGGGATATCGATTTTGGCATGGACTTGTTGTCGGGCACTAAGCCCATTTCTATTCCATCATATAGTATGGCCTCAGGGGAGGTGAAGGAGTTAAAAGAGTAGTTGCAAGAGTTCCTTTATAAGGGTTTCATTCGTCTTAGTGTGTCACCTTGGGGTGCTCCGGTCTTGTTTGTGAAGAAGAAGGATGGTTCTATACGCATGTGTATTTATTATCGGCAATTGAACAAGATTAGAGTAAATAACATGTATCTATTACCAGGCATTGATGACCTACTGGATCAGCTGCGGGGTGCCAGAGTGTTCTCAAAGATTGATTTGTGGTCAGGCTATCATCAATTGAAGATCCGGATATTTCAAAGACTTCTTTCAAGACTCGGTATGGGCATTACGAGTTCCTTGTGATGCCATTTTGGCTGACCAACGCACCAGCAATATTCATGTACTTGTTGACCAATGTATTTCAGCCCTATCTTGACTGATTCATCATTTTGTTTATTGACGACATCTTGGTGTACTCCCGGAGCTGGGAGGTTCACGAGCAGCATTTGAGGATTGTACTTCAAACCATGAGAGAAAAGAAGTTGTATGCAAAATTTTCAAAGTGATAATTTTGGCTTGACATGGAGGTGTTTGTGGGTCATGCGGTGTCAAGTGAGGGGATCAAGGTAGATTTGAAGAAGATTGAAGCAGTGTAGAGTTGGCCCATAAAGTCTTTAGCCATTGAGATCCGGAGTTTTCTTGGTTTGACAGGGTATTACCGTCATTTCATGAAGGGTTTCTCATCTATTGCTACACTTATGACCTGATTGACCTAGAAGGGTGCTCTGTTCAGATAGACCGAGGACTGTTGGAGAGCTTTCAAAAGCACAAGACTGCTCTGACTACAGCCCCAGTGTTGGTTATGCCTACGGGTTCAGGGTCTTACACTCTGTATTGTGATGCGTCACGTGTTTGCCTCGGCGCGGTGTTGCTGCAAGACAGTAGGGTGATTGCCTATATGTCTATATAGATGAAGGTGCAAGAGAAGAATTATCCTTTCCACGACTTGGAATTAGCAACAATTGTTCATGCCTTGATAATTTGGCGGCACGGTGTCCCTTTTGTGGTCTATATCGATCACCAGAGTCTACAACATTTGTTTAAATAGAAGGATCTTAACTCGCAGCAGCGGAGGTTGTTAGAGTTGCCTAAGGACTATGATATCAATATTCTATATCATCCTAGGAAGGCCAATGTGGTGGCCGATGCATTGAGTTGAAAGGCGTAGAGATTGGGCAGTGTAGCATATCTACCGGCAATAGAGAGGCCATTAGCATTGGAGGTTCAGGCCTTGGCCAACCAGTTTGTTAGTTTTGATGTTTCGAAGACATGTCAAGTTTTGTCTTGCATGGTTTCTTGTTCTTCTCTATACGATCGTATCAGAGAGCGTCAGTATGACGACTCCCATTTTCTTGCCCTCAAGGACACGGTCCAGCACGACGATGCCAAGAAGGTTACTATTGGGTATTACGGTGTGTTACGGATGTAGGGTTGGCTATGTGTGCCCTATGTTGATGGCTTTCATGAGTTGATTCTGGAGGAGGACCACAATTCGTGGTTCTCCATTCATCCGGGTTCCGCTAAAAAGTGTCAGTACTTGTGGAAGCACTATTGGTAGAGGAGGATGAAGAATGACATAGTGGAGTATGTAGCTCAGTGTCTAAATTGTCAGCAGGTGACGTTTGAGCATCAATGGCCAGGTGGGTTGCTTCAGAAGCGTGAGACTCCCAAGTGGAACTGGGTCTGAGTGCACTATTGATGAGTGGTGACTTTACCATTTACTTTAGTCTCTTTTCTTTAGTTTCAATGTTCGTTAATTGTGATATGAGGTTGTTTATGGTGTGTATTGCTAGATTTGCAAGTAAATGATGACATGAAAAGAGTTGAATTCAATTGAAGTGGAATTGAGCAAACTAGTGTAAAACAAGTGCAAATTCCTTCAGTGATTCTGCATTTGCGGAACACTGTGCGCTTATGCGACATCGCATTTGTGTGGAGAAGGCCACATCTGCGGAATTCAAGCAACTGTAGCTGGGAGCACATCTGCAAGTGAGGAAATTCATCTGTGGTCATGCTTTTATGCATGATGTCTGCATCTGCGATAGTGCTTCTGCGCGTGTAATTCCTCTTCTGCGGAGTAGATGTTTTCCATTAAAGGTCGCTTTTGCGAGAGGCTATCCGCATCTGCGGAACTGGACCCGCGAGGATCCCTCCACAGGTGCGGTCAACAGGCTTCAGCTATGGCCCTTGTTCTACTTTACCGGTTATTCTTTCCTCTTGTTTGACTAAGGTGCAGGTAGATTCCACATTGACAGTGTTACAAAATAGGAAGAAGTCCATTGGGTGGACCTTGGCGAATATTTTGGGTATAAGCCCCACCTTTTGCATGCATAAGATTAAGTTAGAGGATGACACTAAACCATCCATTGTACATCAAAGAAGACTCAACGAGCCTATGCAAGAAGTTGTCAAGAAGGAGATTATAAAGTGGCTGGATGCGCCGGGGTTTTCTACGCTATCTCCTATAGTTCATGGACCTCTCCGGTTCGATGTGTCCTAAAGAAGGGGGCATGACGGTGGTCACCAATGATAAGAATGAATTGATTCCTACACGAACGGTGACCGGATGAAATGTGTGCATGTATAATCGCAAGCTCAACAACTTAACAAGGAAGGACAACTTTCCACTTCCTTTCTTGATGGGTACTCGGGCTACAACCAAATTTTCATTTCTCTAGAAGATCAAAAGAAAATAACATTTACATGTCCCTGTGTACTTTTGCTTTCATGAGTATGCCATTTGGTTTGTGCAATGCACCGGTGACTTTCCAACGGTGTATGATGGATATTTTCACGGACATGGTGAAGGACTACCTTGAAGTTTTCATGGATGAGTTCTCGGTGGTTGGGGATTCTTTCGATGATTGTCTTGCAAATTTGGACAAAGTGTTCGCTAGATGTGACGAAACTTACTTGGTACTCATAATTTTCTTCCTCATGGTTGAGGAAGGTATTCTCCTTGGCCATAAAATCACAAGGAATGGAAGTAAAGATGACAAGGCAAAGATTCAGGTGATTTCTAATCTTCCACCCCCAATTTCGGTGAAGGGTGTGCAGAGTTTCCTAGTCCATGCGGGGTTTTACCGGGGCTTTATCAATGATTTCTCTAAAGTGGTGAACCCATTGTGCAAGCTTCTTGAGAAAGATACCAATTAAATTTCAATGATGATTGCATAAGAGCTTCTGAATTGTTATAGCTTAAGTTTACAACCACTCCCATCATCACCGTTCCAAATTGTAGTGTGCCTTTGGAACTCATGTGTGATGCTAGTAACATAGCGGTGAGGGATGAATTGTGGCAACGTATCAACAAGATTTTTCATTTGGTCTACTATGCTAGTAAGACCATGAATAGTTCCCAAGTCAACTATATCGTTATTGTATATGAAATTGGGAAGTTTCTCCCGACTTGATGGGTACCAAAGTTATTGTCCACACAGACCATGCGGCGCTTCATTATCTTATGAGCAAAAATGACTCCAAAGCTCGGTTGATGATATGGGTACTCTTGTGGCAAGAATTTTATGTTGACATCAAAGATAGGAAAGGTAGTGACAACGAAGTGGTGGGCCACTTGTCTCGTTTGGAGGAGGAGGGGTGGGCACATGATGGACTTGAAATAAATGGCTCCTTCCCAAACAGCAACTTTTGGCAATTTCAATGAAAGATGTGCCATGGTTAGCCGACTTGGCAAATTTTCTTGTGCGTGGAATAATTTTAGATGAGTTCTCTTCAAGCCAACGGAAGAAACTCAAACTGGATTGTCAAGATTATTATTAAGATGAACCATACATTTTTCGGATTTGTACGGACGGGATAATTAGGAGGTGTGTACTAGAAGACGAACAAGGTGATATTCTTGGGGCTTGGCACTCTTAAGTGCGTTCATAACGTAACTAACTCTGGATCATTGATCAAATAATTCCTTTCGTTCCTTTTTAGCTTTCTTTAAACGTAAGTTATTACTTTTCTTGATCTTTCTGCCCCCTTGTTGCGTGCATATTTAGCTTATCTTAGTTCCCACGCATGCCATAATTTTCATGCTACTCATATGATCTCGAATATTACTTTTGATTTTACTTCCCGTTCATAAGCAACGGTAGGTGCCACAGTTTTATGGAGTGCATACAATGTTGTAGTGAGACTGTTTTTACATGACCATTTCTCCTTCAAGTTACTATGTTTAGGTTGAGGCTTTCTTCCTTATTTCCTCAGCTAGTCTTTCATTGTAGTACTTAGGGAGGACCCTTTGACTCTTGTAAAGCTGCGAGCTTATTACATCATATACTCGACAGAATTTTTGATGTCCTACCTCACCTATAATTATCCGTAGTTACTTACCTCCACACCCTTGTGCTTGTAGGGTTGCTACTGAACTGATATTTTGACTGTCTTCCCAGTGGTACTCTCTTTTATTTCCGTAACACTCATACAGTACCTTTAATTACCCCAACTCCTATTTCAATTTTTTTTCCAACAATTGCGATTTCGTATCTGCAAGACTAAATTGCCTGTGCTGGGGTTCAATACATTTATCTTGCATGATATGTTGATTTATTTGTATCCTCTTGTCTAGCCATAACTGGACTCTTCCTGAATCAACTACTAACTACTCGTTGGTGCATTTTCATATCAATATTTCTTGTAATCTTTCTTGGGTTATTTCCGTTGTTTTAACTTACGTCTCGCACTGGCTCCTTCTTTATCAATAACATCTCAGGCTGGAACCCTTACTTCCTCTCCTTGATATCGTTCTTGCATAATGTTCTGGAATCGTAGCATATCTGTATGATTTGAATAAGTGAAATCTCATCCCCTTTTCATTTTTATCACATTCTTCCTTTACCCACAGTTACTAGAAGCCCTTAATTCCGACTTAATACCACATCATTCCATATTCCCCCCTTTAGGGGAGTACTAAGATTTAGTGCTACGATAATCTACGTATAGATGTTTTACCTCTTCATCTTTGGCGTCTTTTCACATCATCGATGACCCTTAAATGCCTTGCCAAAATCCTTCTATACCAAGGATAAAAAAATTCCTTACTCACGAGGGTGACACTTAGTGTAACTTGCACACATAGTCCCTTAAGCTTAACTTTGCTCGCATTGCTTACTTTAGGGAATCGTCTTCCTGGATGACCTTTAAAGGTTTTTCTTCTGTCGTCCATTCTTATCGCCGAAATGCAATCTCTGAAATTCTCATGATGCCGACTGTTATCAAATCACTCAGTCCCATATTCATGTTTAGTTTACCTTGTTCACCAGCACATACTGATTTGTATTACTCTGGGATCTAAGTTTTCCTTCTACTAATCACGCTATAGTCAGGAACTTATTTCTCTGCCCGAATTGTAATACTGATAATCTTCATTAATTGGGTATCTCGTACCCTCCTTTACCTTGCTTCTTTTACTTGCTGAAACTTGTGTCTACCTTCTGATTCTCTTATTCCTTTTTACCCTATAAGTTGATTGATATTCTTACCTTAGGGATCCTTATAAAGAAGCTTACACGTCTTAGTACACAAATGTTCTGCTGAAGACCTCACATGTATTCATCATAAGCATGATGCAAAATCGAGTTCCTCTAACTCAACTCTTCCACAACCACGTGCAATCTCATACCAACTTCCTTTTAGATATAGGTATCGTCTTATTACTAATAAAATAGAATTTAGGAGTTTACATTCTTACAACTGAGCTCTACCACACGATCTAGAGTATGAAGAAAGAGTGACAGTCCTAAATGCCTTGTAGCGTCATGCTTATAAGTGTGGTGCACAACATACCCATAAACAAGACTCTACTAGGCACGGCTTGTAGAATCCCTAGGACAGAACTGCTCTGATAACACTTTTGTCACGACCCAAACCGATGGGCCGCAACGAGCACCCGGTACCTTACTCAACCAAATACCAATATAACGTATCTCTCGTATCATACTATCATAGGTAAATGAGCGGGAGAGGCTGTCGTGAGATAAGTAGAATAAACAATGAGGAAATACTCGACATTGGATGACCCAACATGTAATACAAACTTATACATATGACATACGGGCCTATAAGACCAAAATGATCACTCGTACACTGAACATAGGCCGACAAGGACATACAATCTTTCATGTACATGATATATGTCTACAAGCCTCTAAGAGTAGATAAATACCATAAAGGCCGGGACAGGGCCCAACCATACTAATCAATACATGTCCAAATCATAGTGACCAAATAAGCAACTCCGAAGGAAATGGAGCACACCAACATCTTCCGTTGAGTTGATAGCCTACTTGGAGGACTCTCAACCTGTCTATCAGGAAATGCGAATATCAAATGCAGCATCCCCAGGAAAATGGGACATCAGTACAAATAATGTACCGAGTATGTAAGGAATGAAAATCAGTAAATAAAAGACATGAGAAAAACATGGAGAAAAGGACTCAACATGTAAGACCGAATAGCTTGATAAATCATTTCATATTTGTAATGTCATGCATATGTGTATAAATGTCATACCATGCATAGGTGTATGTGTACATGACATCGTCAAGCATCTGAGGGCATCCCATCATATCATCTCGGCCACTGTGGGCAAAATCATCAACATATACCAGCTGATCAGGTGGTGGTATGTATATAATGCCGTAACCTTTTCCCATATCCCATATAAATATAATATACGCGTATATAACGCCATCTGGTTATGGGTCAATGTACATGTATAAATGAATGAAATGCATAAGAAATACGTTAATACGATTTCTCGGAATGTCATAGGATCAATATGCCTTACGGATAAACATTATCAAATACGTATTTTTCTGAGACCCATGAACATAATATATAATAATAATTCACATGAGGTATCAAGAACATAAGAACCCCTAGCATTTCTACGAATAGAGTCATTTATGAAAGTTGCGCATTTTTCTCATTTCGTTTGTATCATATGGATTATGCCAAAAGGAAACTCATTTTATCTCAAAATGTCAAACTTCGACGAAACGCATTTTCTTCCAGTCGTTTACCCTCTGACCTTCACGGATTTACTTATCACTTGTTATAAATAGAATAATACTTATAACCTCAAAATAATCTTGTCCTTGAACTGATGCCAATTATCTTACGACAAATCCAACGTACAATACTACGGGGTGTAACGCCGACGTAATACTGTGAGGCGTAACAACAACTAGGTACCACTTATAAGCCAATTACCCATTAACTTCACCTTCAATAGTTTCCACCGGAATGATAGGCAAAGTAATTCCAACAACATTCTGGAACCTAGATACATGATGCATTAGGTACATGAAGGACAACAATGGGAAAACATCATACTCATAGTTTGGCCTATTTCCTTCAATATTCCATAAGGCCTAATGTGACTACATAAACTTTACCTTCATTAACAATTCACCCAATATATTCATAAAGAAAATCTTGAGAATAACCCATTGACTTTCTTCAACTCTAAATTCCTACGCCGAACACCCAAACTAAACCTTTGGCGACCTCCAACAATTACTCTAAGATGTGCCAGCATGAAAATGATCATAAAATTTCCTATCCAATATATTTGATCATGGTATGATGCTTTTTCTTTGACATGTTTGAATCTTCAACCCCTATAGGTTACTATAAATAGGAACAACGAGGTCCGAGATTTGGCAGGAAATTTTCAAGAATCCGTCAATGTGCTGAGTAGGGAATTTCAGGAGTTTATATCCTAAGAGACATGAAGGTTACTACCAATAGTGTTGACATGGTTAATCATTATGATTACATCATTGATTCACAAAATAAGGCATAGAGTTGCCTCGTAAGCATTGATAATGTAGGGACCATGTTCATGATTCTGGGATTTAAAGGAAATTAGTCATTTTACACATGTGACATATGGGAGGCATGGTCGGGAAGATAAACACATTAGCGTCAGTTATTCTTGGAAAACTAAGAGTCATGAAAAGTACATCAACAATTATTTCATTCCATATATGCCTTGTTCGGCAATATTAGGCCTCAAATCGAAATAGCCAAGTACGTGATACCAGTCGCCTCTTGGAATGTAGGGAAAATCAATTTATCTCGAAATGAGAATATTCTGG
The DNA here is from genome assembly GCA_000715115.1 of Nicotiana otophora. Taxonomy (NCBI): domain Eukaryota; kingdom Viridiplantae; phylum Streptophyta; class Magnoliopsida; order Solanales; family Solanaceae; genus Nicotiana; species Nicotiana otophora. The sequence goes on from AWOL01S0013909.1 coordinate 28,390, forward strand.
CACCCTGAATATGATATGGGTTTCAAAATACATATAGTTGCATTACGCTCTTAACGGTATTTGACACAAGGAATCTATGCCACAAGCCCACGAGGTTGAAAAAGAGGTTGAACACTTGTGATTATTATCATTCTGACAGCTTAACCCTTCATGATAGCTGATAATATACGAGAGGACTATAGATACGACAAACTTGTCTTTCAAATCAATATACTGATCATATGTGCCATAATCTGAAACATCCACCTGAAGTGGGGAGGGATAAGTCACGGTAAGGCTTCTTAACTTTCAACCACACACTAGTGAAACCATGTAGCTAGGACATCTTAATGTTTGGATGAAATCATGTATTGGTTAGAGAGAATGAACACTTTGCTATTAGCTAGTCATGCTTTTTCCATAACAGCTCTCAAGCTGCAATACCAGGCCACTTCATAGGCAACTGCAATACTAGGAACAAAGTGAGTTACTCACTGAGGCATGATCTATGTTGACATGAAAGTCATATAGAGATGGGCAAATAAAAAGATCTTCTTGTGAAGAATTTGTGAAAATCTCAAATTTCCCAGAAAAGTTTCTACGGACAAGTGACCCCTTTCAATTGATATTTACACATATGATACGTGTTGATATATGCTCTCATGTTACAAGATAGTGAAAAGGATTCATGATAATATTCACAAAGGAGTGAAGTGATGGTTCAAACCATAGGAACCATATACACCGGAGAGAAAATAAGTGGCTCAAGAAGGATCTCAACCCTAGGCTTCCATACATTGGATTTGATACCACATAGGTAAACGTTATGACGGTGCATGCATAAGCAAAAGTGAGCAGATATTATCCATTTGAATCAAAAGGTTCTTGTAAGAAATTCATTAGGTATAGTCCTTTGTTTAGAATTTAACGAAGCAATGCGAAGTATTAACCCAGGGTTATAACTCATTCCAAGGAAATTATTATCAAACTCAATTCCTCACGAGGTTGTAAATAAGAGAATGTGTGATAGAGTGGCTTCATGAATAATGCGTCTCGTTAAGAAAGTAAGTGAATGCAATGTTTTGTGATTCAGTGTCTTGTTAAAACCATGTTTATGAAGGATCTTCAATATGCATGTACATATACAACAAGGAAATATTATGCGTGTTCATAATGATGTACTAAAGAGCGACTTACTTCAAGACTTTAGATTGACAGGGTAATGCCTTAACGGATGCCCCTCAACTCCACATTCGTAACATACATTGGTACCATAGTGACATATCCCTGAATGACATCTCCTATACTTCACGCAACAAGGATGAGGTCCATTAAACTGACTAGCCCTACTGACCTGATATTTACCCTTTTTGCATACGTCATAAACATTCCCCGTATCCTTCCTCTAGGACCACGTGATGGGATTAACAATCTCTTCAACATCTCATTGTATGTACATTTGGAATTGCCCAAATCTACCACCCCTAACACGCTTCTGGGCATACTCACAACATGACGCAAAATGTTCTCGCCCACAATTAGTGCATATCGGGATGGGTGTATCCAAGATAAGGGCATTTGTTCTTCTTGTGCCACCTCTTTCCACAACCATAACATATTTCAAGAATCATCCAACATAAACCCGATTGGCTCTTCTTTCATATCAAATACTCCGGCTTATTGATGCTAATAATCCTCTTTCATATCTTAGGTGCTCTTACCACATACTCTGGTGGCGCAGTGACATTAATAGGAACAAGGATACTTCCCCTAATAACTGGTACTTTCATTTCCTCTTCGTTGCCTCAAACCCGTGGATTACTCATGGAAAATGTGACATGACAAGGTATTTAGCTTCCTATTTTGAGCTTTAGCACATGATCTAGAATGCCAAAGAAGGGTGAAATTCCTATATGTCCAAGTAGCCTCCTCATTATAGATGTGGTCGACAACACACCGATAAGGACTCTACTAGAAACGACTCCGAGATATCCTAGGACATTTTAAAAACATAGGCTCTGATACCAAGTTTGTCACACCCCAAACTCGAGGAGCGCGACCGGCGCTCTAACGAGTGAACCCGGCCGAGCAAGCCTGTTAGATTTACTTCTACCCAAATTCATCCATGAATAAAGAGCGGATGCACTCCATTAATAAAGCACTAAAAAGATTTCATTAACAACTCTCATTTCATTTCCATTAACAGCTTCATTCATAATTTTTAAATTATTACAAGTTTATAGATATAATGCAAAACATGTTTGCCAAATACCAACATTTCTAGTTCAATTCCCCATATCAAACACCACCCACAACCTGTCTACGGAGCCTCTAACTACTATAAAAGAATAGTATGGAAGTGCCGACAACAAGGCCGCGGCTATATCTTAAAGGACAATGTACAACTTAAATGACATCAGGCCCGGAATAGAGTAGGGCTCACCAAAACCTGCTGAATAGAGAGTGAATGCTAACGAGGACCAAAGTTGCCCGCTGATGAACCAACTGCATCCATTAAAGATGCAGCGCCCCCGGCAAAACGGATGTTAGTATATATGGAATAGTCTAGTATGTAAAGCTAATTGTCCTCTTTCGAAATAGAATACCAACATAAAAGGGAAAACCATGGAAACAACAATCAACAATCAATGATATCTAATTTCCAAGT
>AWOL01S0013910.1:0-29969 GCA_000715115.1 Nicotiana otophora
GTCATCTATTTATTGTAATCACCACATGAGTTTAATGGGAAGCATCAGTTAATTAAACATGAAGGCTTTCATATTAGATCTTGATCTTGCCAATTCCACTACACCAAAAGAGGCTTTTAGTGACAATATATTTTTGCTTTTAGCGGTAATATTTATTATAGCCGCAAAAATATTTACCAGTAATTGATTAAATTCTATCGCATCCAAGGTCGCTAAAGCCTCTAGTGGCATTTATGCCAAATGCTCGTAAAGACCCATATTATTGCCGCTAAAACTATTTACCATGTTTCAACCTTCTATATTGAGTGCTTATATTGCAACAAAGGCATGCAAATTGATCATAAGTGTACCATACTGATACAGAACCATATGCTGGAAAATCGTTTATAGTCCATATGAGCATTGCTCGCATTTGTAATGTCTCCTTAACAAAGGCACCATAGGTATTTATGCCCACATTTATAAATCATTTAACTCTTCTATTAAAGGTTCCAAAAAGACATCAATATTATTTCCAGGTCCTTTCGGTTCAGGAATGAGCAAGGACAAAATGAAAAACTCTTGCTTCATGCACAACCATGATGGAAGATTATATGGCATTAGAATCACCGGCTTTGTACTATGAATATTTTGCATTGTGCCAAATGGATTAAAGCCATCACTAGCTAATTCTAGGTGAACATTGGGAGAATCTTTAGCAAATTCTATATATCTACTGTCAAAAGCTTTCCAAGCTTCAGAATTTGCAAGATGCCGTAAAACTCCATCCTTATTTCGTTCTTCATGATGCCATCTCATCAATTTAAAAGTTTTTGAAGACATAAATAATCTTTGTAGTATTGGTTTAAGAGGAAAGTATCTTAGGACCTTGGTTGGAATTATGTTTCCACCATTTTTCCATCTAGAAGACGCACATATTAAGCATTCATTGATATCTTTCTTAGAAAATTCATTCCTGAACAGCATGCAATCATTCGGACAAGTATGAATATTTTTATAATTTAACCCAAGCCCTCAACTATATTTTTGCTCTCATAGAAAAAAGAAGGTAAATTCCCTCCCTCAGGTAATGCATCCTTCAATATATCAAGCAAAGCACTAAAAGACTCATTTGTCCATTTGAACAACAGTTTTATATAGTAAAGATGAAGCAAACTTATCAACATCTAGATGAGGTTGAGTTCTTGATGAATGAGGAATATTCTCTTCTAAGTTTGGCTCTATATCTCATTCTTCACTAATGTTAGTATCCATGAACTGGGTAAAGCTTTCAAAAGCATCATGTATCATTCCTCTCATATCATCTCCCCTTAAAACTTCTTCTCTGTAATAATTGTTTTTCAGTACTTGTTGATCAATTGAGAGACTCCCCATGACAAAACCAAGTATCATATGATGTCATTATACCATTAACCACGAGATGATCATATGCCGTTACTCGATTTACTTGATAGTATAGCATATATTGTGTGCAGGGGCATGTAATTGTTTCTCCATTATGTTTTTCACGAAAGGCATGGTTCAGAAAATTTTCAACTCCATCTAAATATTCTTTACTAACTCTATTGTAATCAATCCATCTTCTACTTTTAGGATTCTCCGTGTGTAGGTTCGGCAGACCCAAGAGCAAAATTCTGGAGCACTTCTCCCGAAAATCAAGCCATAGCTACACATATTTTAACACCCGAAAAGCGACGCGGCATGTAATAAACCATCAAAATTGCTGTTAGAACATAAACTACTCATTTCATGCCAAAAGAAATAGTTGTGCTTGATACACTAAAGCTTCCACGACTAATATTCTAGGATTTATTTCTTGAGAGGTATGTAAAGGTATTCTCTGACGTAAAATGTATCCATTGTGACATTTTTACAAACAAGTTAGCCACGAGCTTTATTTTCTACTCAGTTCAATCAAAAAATATTGGACCATATCTACTTTCAATTTCGTTTCCCTATTTCGCTCTCAATTTTGTTTCACAGTTTTGCTCTCAGAAATAAGGCGCTAGATTCTTACTGATTTTGGAACAAAAACCCTAACAATTGCATCGAGAACGAGAGGAAGGATGGAAAATATAGGAACTTACCAGTCATTTTCACCAGAGAAAGTCAGCGAGTTCGTCGTAGATAGAGATGGGGAGGAATTATCGGAGATAGAGATGGCGGAGTCGTTGGAGAAGATTGAAGTGTGCTATTTCTCGTTGAGTTTGCTCACACCGTTATTTGGTAGAAAGAAACCGGAGTCCGTCACATTTTGCACCCCTAATGTGTATCCTTTTTTGTGATTTGCACTGTCTTATTTGTTTTTTATGATTTCAACCCTAACCTCTTTATTCCCTTGCAAAACAATAAAACCACCATTTATATAAATTTTCATGAGGGAAAAATAGGAAGATGATACCTAGAACCAGATTTCTTTGTTCATGGTCACCTGTTACTTTTAGCGAAAAATGTTAATCCAAAATACTTCTCGCTCTAAATAATTAAGGAGATGTTAATTTCTTTTTTACTTTCACCCTTACTGCTTAAACAAGGCATATAGTCATTAAGTACTCATTTAAAAAAAAGATAAAGGTAATGATTTAGCTAAAAAATTCTTGTAATCGATGTTATTAAATAATTTTTTAATAAGTATGCCAAAACTTTAAGCGACAAATAAGAGAACGAAAAACACTAAGAATTGGTCTTAGTAGAAAAATAAAAAAAGAGATATTCTCTTAACTTCATAATAAGTCGAGTTAATAAATTAAGTAAATGGAAATCTTCGTATTCTTTTAAAAACCAAATAAACCAAAAATAAATTTAAGCTTTTTTATTCGAAATTGATTACATATTTACTTTTTTCTCTCTAAATACGTTCTCTCTTATATTAAATTATTGTTTGTTTTTCACCCATGTTTGATTCTTATATTGCCCTGACTAATTATTCGCACCACGTAAAACTAATTAAAAAATTGATTCTTAATAGATTTTTTTCCTTTTCTATAGGGCTATCTCTTAGGGGTCATTTGGTATGATGGATAAGCAAAAATAATCATGGGATAAAAATTTAGTATCGCTTTATCCCTTGGTTGGTTATTAATCCTGAGATAAGTTATCTCAGAATTATATAAATGGTATCCTGGGATAAGTATCGCCTGGGATAAGTATCGTCTTCCTATTTTGCCCTCATGAATAATTTATATAAATGGTGGTTTTATTGTTTTGCAAGGGAATAAAGAGGTTAGGGTTGAAATCGTAAAATAAAATAGGACAGGGTGCAAATCACAAAATAAAATAGGAGAGGGTTGAAATCGTAATGCGACGGACTCAAGGAACTGAGTAAATTGATTTTCAATCCAAAGAGAAATAAAAATATTGATATTTAGAGGGAATACTATTACCGGCAAATGTTCTATTGCCCCCTATTAATTGACTTTATTAAGCAAATTAGTGGCAATTATCTTATTGCCATTAAATAATTGCCACTAAAAGGCTGTTTTGTTGTAGTGTTCATAGATTTCAGCAGCGATGGTAGAGGGTTCGTCCTTTTCTTTTGTGACACTAAGGGTTGGAGGTCAAAACAAAGGAACAAACACTCAGTAAAAGAAGATATTTAAAATAATATTGCAAAACTAAAATTAGTTAACTAAGGTTCAAAAAATATCCAATGTGTTTTACGTAAAACGAGGTACAGATGCAGAAAACCAAGTGCTGGCAAAACAAAAAGAGATAAATTTAAAAATAAAACCTGGGGGGAAGGGGGTGGACGCAAGTGTGGGTGTGAGACAGGTGGATGCAGGTTTAAATGCTACGCGGGGCGGGCACATTAAAATTTTGCGGATTAAGACAGAAACCGCCCTGCCCGCGCCGCCCGGCACAATCTGTCATTCCATAATGAAGATGGGGATTCAAAGAATTTATTAGAGGAGGGATTTTGAAGGATCACGGTTGTTGTAGAATGAAGGCGATAGGTTCCTTGGTTGGCTAGGAAGGACAGTGTGGCGGAGATCGCGTCCTCTTCTTCATGTTGCTTTTTATTGCTCTTTCACTTTTTCCTTGCACTGTAAGCAATTAATACTGCTTTGTAGTGATTTTCCAATTCCTCTTGAGTTCCATTCACCCTTGTTATATATGTTGTATAGTGTTCGTTACGTAATTCATTTTTGGTATTTTAAGTGAATGTAAAAAGTTGAAACTATGCAACATGCACATGTCGTGGGAAGTTCATCGGGTAACATCGAGTTTTGTGTTTTGTCATAATTAATGAAAAATTGAATTATATTTTGGATATTAGTATTGGCAAATATTGAAATTCCATACTTGAAATGCTAGTGAAATGTCATAAAACTTTGTTTGAGGATTAAATTGTCTTCGTTCACTAATTTAAGTCATCTTTTTTTCAAGTACAACTCATATATAAACAGTCCGTCCAATCAAGACGGACTCAATATATAGGACTACAACTTTTGTGGGAATAAGGAAGAAAATCATTTCTCGAGAAATACTTTGTATGGAAATTGGAAAAGGACATTTGACCTACAGTTGTGGGATGAATAGCAACTGGCTAGGGGAGTTTGAATCCTACTTCGTTGTCACCTTGAAAAATGATGTTGTACCCAGTTATGTAAACGGCCCTGAAAAATCATATGACCTGTTCGCAGGTGAAGTAATTCAGAATTGCAGCCTTTATGATGATGATTTACAGCTTGTTTATAGAAGATCTTCTCTATAAGCTCCAGTTAACTAGTAGATCAGTTGTATAGTTAGTCTCCCTAGAGCAATGTGAAAAATATAAGTTGCCTTTTTTGCTTTAGGTCAGAAATCTATTCCACTATATGAGATATTTGCCAGGGGATTGAAGCTTGATTTTTGATAGCATTAATAAGTATTTGAGAGTCTGATTTAATTAGAATTTCTTTGTAGCCATTGTCAAGATACCAATTAATACCAATGAAGATGGCCTTAGCTTCAGCCATTTTATTTGAGTACACCGATTTGTTTTTAGAGAAATCCATTATCATGGCCTCCCTATGGTTCCTCTAGATTCCACCTCCCCTACCGGACCTGGATTGCATTTACTATAATCATCTGTGTTGAGTTTGAGTAAACCATCTGGTGGCTTTAGACATATAACTAGAATGATGTATAGAACAGGCTTAATGTTATCCGATACATAGCATAACATAGAACAATTGGTGAAGTTAGGTAGTGAGGGGATCGGAACTGGATGACGATTATAGATATCATAGACATTTGAATTAGATAGATCAATCTCTGAATAGACGTTATCTCATCACCGTATCTACATGAGCATCTTCTTTTTCAAATTTCCCAACAAATAATATTGGGATGGCATTGAAGGATAAAAGCAAGGACCTTGTTATTGCTCCTGGCTAACCACCACCGTGGCAATGTTTGCCTTAATCCCTCAGTGAAGGAGACACCATATGCTCTCTCAAGTAGATTCCATGCAGCCAAATCACCATTACTCTTTATGAAATATGATCAACAGTTTTAAGTTAAGGGACTCTGCAACATGAATAATTTGAGGGGCCAATGAAGCCAAATCCACTAATGATATCATCTGTAGGAAGCTTTTTATGAAGCAGTCTCATCCTGAAGAAAGAGATCTTAAACGTGAGCCTTTTATGCCAAATGTTCCTAGCAAATAAAGTGATATTTTTTATTTGATTCAATTCTTGCAATGCTAACTTGCAAGAGAAAAGACAACTGTTGGTTATTGTCCAAAAAGGATGGTCTTTCTTGGTGGCTATAGGAGCATGTAGTGATGCAATCTCCTTTGCAATATTTTTAGGGAGGGCCTCACTAAGTTTGTGCCTATCCCAGGATTCTTCCGGCATAAATTCAAGGAATATTGTTTTTAACCTTTGCTATAGTCTTGTATTAATTTGCCTAGGGGACCTTGGTAAGACCAATTGTCCCACCAAAAGAATATATTACCCTTCCTAAACCTCCATTTCATGTGCTTTTATATCCATCAGCCTCTTCCAAATTTGTGAGTGACCAGACTTCCATATGCCATTCACTGAGTGTTTCTTATTGCAATATTTGGCTTCCATAAACTCTATCCAGAGGGAGTCTTTGGTTCTTAGATTCCACCAAACTTTTGTAGCAAAAGCTTTATTTATATCATGAATAGACCTAAAACTTACCCTTCCATCTTCCTTGCCAAAGCATAGAGCATTCCATGAAAACCAGTGATGATTATTTCCTCCTTCAGAATTAACCAGAAGAAATTGGAGCATTATTTCTCAATAAGTTGAAGGGTAGTTTTAGGAGGGTTAATATCTTCTAGTATATGCATAGGAATAGAATTAAGAATTGCCTTGATTAACACCGCCTTGCCACCAAATACATAAGTTTTCCATTCCATCCTTGGATCATGTTTCTAACCTTAGATGCATTCATTAAAATACTCAAACTTCTTTCTTCCTATATAGACAGGTGCACCTAGGTAGATGAAGGAAAAATGATTATTAGAGAAGCCAATCACTTGGCTGATCTATTCAATCTATGTGTCCCCAACATTAGGATGTATATAGAGGTGAGATGTATTGAGATTTATGGACTAACCAGAGATGTTAGTATAGTCTTAGAGACATTGGTTGATAATCTAGATTGAGGTGTGATCAGAGGAGCTGGATAATATGGTATCATCTGTGTATGTAAGATGAGTAATGCAAGGATCCATTTTCCTCATTTTATAAGAGATGAAATCCTACTGGATGTAATTCCACTCAACATTCTTGAAAGGAGCTCTGAAAAAATCACAAAGACGGAGGAAGATTTCGGATCTCCTTACTTAAGGCCCCTATTAGAAGTAAAGAAACCTTTCCTAGAACCATTTAGAGCAATTGAGTATAAAATGTTTGAGATCAGTTTGTAGATTAGGTCTATCCAGCTTTAGAGAAACCCAATTTTCTTAGCATGTGGCATAGGAAGGATACTGAAACTCTGTCGTATGCCTTTGACATATCTAGCTTTATTATGATATTCTCTCCATTATTTTTCCTGCCCATATTGCGTGATGGTTCCTATGTTAGCATAATACTCTGTGTAATTGCCTTTTCTTTGATGAATCCAGATTGATTACGAGCTATCAATATGGAAAGTAAACCTGCCAGTCTACCATTCATCAATTTAGAAATAATTTTGGAGGTCACAATTGATAAACTGATTGACCTGAGATCTGTCATAGCTTCAGGAGATCCACCTTTGGGAGGAGTACCAAACAAGTGTATGTTATGTATCTTGGTAGTTCATTCCCAATAAAAAAGATAAAGAACTTATATTAGTTAGATCATGTGTAATAATCTCCTATGCTTCTTAAAAGAAAAAAAAATTATGAATCCATCAGGTCCTGAGGCCGATTCAGGATTCATAGTGAAGACAACAACAATAACAACAACCCAGTATAATCCCACTAGTTTGGCCTGGGGAGGGTAGTGTGTACGCAGACCTTACCCCTACCCTGGGGTAGAGAGGCTGTTTCCGATAGATCCTCGGCTCCCTTCCTCTAAGAACTCCCCACCTTGCTCTTGGGGTGACTCGAACTCACAAATCTCTTGGTTGGAAGTGGAAGGTGCTTACCACTAGAGCAACCTACTCTTGTCGATGTGAAGCCAATGTTCCTAATTTCCTTCTCTATATATATTTTTGTGAAGTTAACATTGTCTTGGTCAGTGATAATTTTGTACAGTCCAAGCTACTCATATCAACTTGTTGGTGAGGTTGTTTGAAAAGATCTTCAAAGAACCTAACAGCTTCATTGGCTATTTGGTTTTCATCTCCAATACGTTGATCATGTTCATTCTTCATCCTCTGTATATACAGTGTAGCCTTCTTATTTTTCTAGTAATAGAGACATGAAAGAAGCTGGTAGTCATATTTCCTTCTTTAGCCTACTGGAGATTGGCTTTTTGTTTCCAATTGGTATGCTGAATCTTTAGATGTCTTGTAAGCTCTGCCTCTTCTGGTTCAGAATAGTCCTATGATGTTTAGTGTTATTCAAAATGTATTTGTTTAGTGTTATTCAAATTATATTTCTCTTCCAGCTGATCTACTTCCTTTCCCAATTTCTTATTGTCAGCAAAAATATCACCAGGTACTTCCCTGGACCAAGTAGAAAGTTTGATCCTAATTCTTTAGATTTTCTGGTGACATCTCCAGAGAGAGTTTCCATCAATATTGATATCCGAGGCTTATGTGCCTAGGTCTTTAAAGCCTTTTTATGTTGTCCAAATGTTCGAATATTCAAAGTACTTCACATGGGGGTTAGAAGCTATGCCTCTTTTTTGACTGCTTAAATCTATCTTTCCTTCTACAAGAGTTACTTAATAAACCGGTTTGGATAGATACTATAAATGATGAAGCAATATAATTTCTTTTATATGTCTGTCATCGAAGCTTGCTTTAGTAATCCACATTCATTTATTATTTTTTAACTTGAAGTTGTTGTATGACCACATCTTTGTTCAGTGCAAGTAGCTCTTTATTTGCTTTTTTAATGTCAACTTACTTTCCTTCACCAAATTCTTTCACTGAGTATCTTCAATTGATTTTTCTAAAGACTCAGAAGAAAATCTAGATTTTCTATTTCTGTAATTATCCTTATCAATATGTTTGCGCGCCCTCTTGCATTTGATAAAGTAATGTCCTCTATCTTTGAAACATTTTTGTAAGTAACAAATATTACGTTGAGTAGTATAAGATCTGATTTTACTTGAATGATTTTTTGAATGCTTGTCATTTTTTGTGTGATCTAAATGTAAAAATATAAATGTTTCTCCTTACAGATAATGCACATTTTCAGTTAGCTAGAGTAACACACTAATGTCAGAAGTAGCCTTATTGTTATTGTCAGGACCCGAAAATCAACCTTCGAGACCGTGATGGCGCCTAGCATTTCACTTGCTAGGCAAGACAACGTTAGCTAAATTACTTAATCAGTTTAAACAATTCGAATCAAAACGTTAACAATAATAACCGTAATAGTCTGAAATAGAGTAATATAATACTAAATAATGTAATCTAAACATATCTCAGAATTTGTAGTCATGAATACATGAGCATCTAGAGTGCTACAGATAAAGTCTGAACAAAATACAATTGTTTTAAAGCTAAATAAACAATAATGATAAAATGGAAGGGGACCTCAGGGTTGCGGACGCCATGCAGATATACCTCAAGTCTCCACAAGTAGCTGAATCCAAGCAGTATCGCTACGCGCCGCTGGGATCAACTCCGGTATCTGCACAAGAACTACAGAAGTATAGTATGAGTATAACCTACCCCATGTACCCTGTATGTGTCGGGCCTAACCTCGACGAAGTAGTGACGAGATTATAGCAAGTCACTCACAAATAACCTGTACGAGATAATAACAATAGAAAAACAGGGATAGAAATAAAGCAATAACTCATATAACCGAAAGTCAACTACCAGAGAGCCCAAAATAACAAAGTCTCAAGTCTTATATCACAATACTGAGGATAACTAAACAATCACAATATAACCAATCCGTTGCGGTGCGACCCGATCCCACCATATCATCATGTGATCATATCATAATCCTTCCTTATTTCTTCTTTTTATTTCAATATCATTCAATTCCATTGCGGCGTGCAACTCGCTCCTCAAACAATTTTCAGGTCATCAACATAAAAAATTCCACAACAATATTTATAAAACATCAACATAAAGAAGGTGAACGTACAACACAGTAGAGGACCATAGAATAATCGGAGAAACAACATATTAGAGTGCATCAAATAATATAAGAACAATAAAATAAATAAAACATGTGACAATTTAAATATACAGTTAAAGCAAGTAGAAATAGGTAACAAATAAGCAGAAATCATGTGAAGAATGAACAAATTAAGGTAAAGTAGCTGTTAAAATGACAAGTAACAAATACAGCATGGAAGTCAAGTAAAAACATGTAACAATTAAAACATATAACAAGAAATATCATGGAATAATCGAAAATATTGAAATAATTATCCGAATCCCACATGCTAAATCCCATGATGGCGTATATATACTCGTCACCTCGTATATACGTCGTTTCCCCACATAATTCACATGACAATTAATTCAACAAGTCCTAATTCCCTCAAGTCAAGGTTAGACACAATATTTACCTCACTCCGCAACTAAATCAATGCTCAACCATGACTTTTACTTTAGAATTAGCTTCCAAACCAATCAAATCTAGCTAAATATAGTTCAAATAATTCAAAATAGGCTTTAGAAACTACCCACGAGTAAAAAAGATTCAATCTTTAATGATTTAGGAAAAAGTCAACAAAAGTCAACCCCGAGCTCGCTTGGTCAAAGCTCGAGATTCGGACTAAAAACCAATTAACCATTTACCTCTGAACCCGGTTATGTGATTTGTTTCGAAATTCGACGTCAATTTGAGGTCTAAATCTCAATTTTATAAAATTTCTAACTTATACCCAAATTCCTAATGTTTACCATAAAAGTCCTAGATTAAAGGTTAAAATCAATGGGTGTTTATATATAAATATAATAAAAAAAGTTAAAATTTACTAACCAATATCGTTGGGATGAAAAACATCTTTAAAATCGCCTTTAGGCCGAGCTCAAACTTGAAAATGGTGAAAAATGGCTTAAATCCCGTCTTTTGGAATGTTTAATACCTGGGCTTCAGATGTTCTTCGCGTTCGCGAAGCACCTGACGTGTTTGCGAAGAACAGCGGCCCAAATGTCCTATGCGTTCACGGTAAACCCTTCGCGTTCGCAAAGGCTTAACCCCCCTTGCCTTCATATTCGCGATCCAAGGCTCGCATTCGCGATGAGTAACAGTCTGCCTTCCCCCAGACCCCAATAACTCTACGCGTTCCCAAAGGGTAAGTCCCCCACTACTTTGCTTTCGCTACCCTATCCCCGCGTTCACGAAGAACAATTCTACCCTAGCCCAATTTTCCCTTCGCGATCGCGAGAGTAGATTCGCGATCGCGAAGCACAAGGCATCAAACTCCTAAAATAGCTAAAACCAGCTATCTCTTAAGTCCAAAAATGGTCTGTAGCCTATCTGAAACTCACTCGAGCCCCTCGGGCTCCAAACCAAACATGTACACAAGTATACTAACATCATACGAACTCGCTCGCACGATCAAAATATCAAAATAATACCTAAGACCACAAATCGGACGTCCAAATGCATGAAATTTCAAAGCAAACTCAAGAACTTCTAAAAATCACAACCGAGCGTCCGAATCCTATCAAACCAACTTCGATTTGCACCAAATTTTGCAGATAAATTTCAAATAGAAAAACGAACCTATAAAAAGTCCCAATATCAAAATCCGAACCCGATAGCTATGAAGTCAACCTACGGTCAAACTTAAAAAAATTCCAAACTTTCAAATTACTAGCTTTCGGCAAAATGAGTCAAATCGACCTAGGGACTCCGATTTCAATTCCGGACATATACCAAAGTCAAAATCACAATACGGACCTACCGAAATCTTTAAAATACTTATCGGGGGTCGTTTACACAAAATATTGACCGTGGTCAACTCAAGTTATATTTTTAAAGCCAGAAATCATATTTTCTTTACATTTTTACATAAAATGTTTTGGAAAAAGGCACGGACTGCACACGCAAATCTAGAAATATTAAATGGAGCTAATAGAGGTCTCGAAGCACGGAAATAAGGGCTAGTACTTAAAACGACCTATCAGGTCGTCACATTCTCCACCTCTATAGAAAAGTGCCTGGATTGGTAAAAAGGTGTGGGTATCTACTCTGCATGTTGGACTCGGACTCCCATGTAGCTGCCTCGATCGGCTGACCTCTCCACTACACTCTAACAAAAGGATAACTCTTAGACCTCAACTTTCGGACCTGTCGGGATAGAATAGCCACCGACTCCCCTTCATAAGCCAAATTCTTGTCCAATTGGACTGAGCTGAAGTCTAATACATTGGACGGATCACCGTGATACTACTGGAGCATGGAAACATGGAACACCGGGTGACTTGTCGATAAGTTGGGTGGCAATGCAAGTCTATAGGCCAGCTCACCAACTCTCTCAAGGATCTCCAAAGGAATAATATACCTAGGGCTCAACTTGCCCTTCTTCCCGAACCTTATCACACCTTTCATGGGTGAAACCCACAACAAAACCCTCTCTCCCACCATGAATTCTACATCACGAGCCCTTCGATCAGCGTAACTCTTCAGCCTAGACTGAGCTGTATGAAGTCGATCCTGAATCAACCTGACTTTCTCTAAGGCATCCAGAACCAAATCAGTGCCCAACAACCTAGCCTCTCCCGGCTCAAACAAACTAACTGGAGAACGACACCGCCTCCCATATAAGGCCTCATAAGGAGCCATTTGAATACTCGATTGGTAGCTATTGTTATAGCCAAACTCTACAAGCGTTAAAAACTGATCCCATTGACCCCTGAAATCCATAACACATGCTCGTAGCATATCCTCCAAGATCTAAATGGTGTGCTCGAACTGCCCGTCCATTTGGGGGGGAGGGGGAGGGGGTGAAATGATGTACTCAACTCAACTCGTGTGCTTACTCATGCCGTACGGCTCTCCAGAAATGCGATGTGAACTGCATGCCTCGGTCGGAGATAATAGATATTGGCACACCATGGAGACGAACAATCTCACGGATATAGATTTGAGCCAGCCGCTCTAAAGAATAGGTAGTCACAACTGGTATGAAATCTGCAGACTTAGTCAGTCTATCCACAATAACCCACACTGCATCGAATTTCTTCAAAGCACATGGTATCCCAATAATGAAATCCATGGTAACACGCACCAACTTCCACTCGGGAATCTCAAGTCTCTGAAGCAAATCACCCGGCCTTTGTTGCCCGTACTTCCCCTGCTGACAATTCAAACACCGAGCCCCATACTCTAATATGTCTTTCTTCATTCTTCTCCACCAATAATTCTGCCTCAAATCCTGATACATCTTAGCAGCACCCAAATAAATGGAATACCGCAAACTGTGGGCTTCCTCAAGAATCAACTCACACAGCCTATCCATATAGGGCTCACAAATCCGACCTTGCATCCGCAACATACCATCATCTCCAATAGAAACCTCCTTAGCATCGCCGTGCTGCATCGTATCCTTAAGGACAAGCAAATGGGGGTTGTCATACTGGCGCTCTCTGATGCGCTCATACAAAGAAGACCGAGAAACTATGCAAGCAAGAATCCGGCTAGGCTCCGAAATATCTAACCTCACGAGTTGATTGGCCAATGCCTGAATATCCAATGATAGCGGTCTCTCACCCACTAGAATATATGCAAGGCTATCCATACTCTTAGCCTTTCTGCTCTAGGCATCGGCCACCACATTGGCATTCCCAGGATGGTACAAAATGGTGATATCATAGTCTTTTAACAGCTCTAACCACCTCCGCTGCCTCAAGTTTAGATCCTTTTGCTTAAACAAGTGTTGTAGACTCCGATGATATGTGAATACCTTGCACGACACTCCGTAGAGATAATGCCTCCAAATATTCAATGCGTGCACAATGACTGCCAACTCTAAATCATGAACGAGGTAGTTATTCTCATGGGGCTTCAGCTGACGCAAAGCATAAGCGATCACCCTACCCTCCTACATCAAGACACATCCGATGCCAATCCGCGAAGCATCACAATAAATTGCATATGAACCCGATGCTGATAGCAAAATTAGAACTGAAGCTTTAATCAAAGTAGTCTTGAGCTTCTGGAAGCTCAACACACAATCATCAGACATCTGAATAGAGCACCTGATAGAATTTAAGGGTCCACCAAACTATATAGAGAACCAGGTTCTATATTAGTTCCCAAATAACACACGCACACTACAGTAAGTAAATGGCACAATGGAGTTTTACGTGGAAAATTCTCGGCTCAATGGGATTAACAATTATGACCTAACCTTGTAGGATTTCAACTTCACTACTGAGAAACTTTAGATTACAACCTATTGTAACCTAGGAATTAACCTCTTAATCCCTCACTAACTTGTAACACTCTATTACAAGCCACTTTGTAATAACTCTATTACAGCGACTTTAAACCTAGGAATTAACCTCTTAATCCCTCACTAACTTGTAATACTCTATAACAAGCCACTTTGTAATAACTCTATTACAAAGACTTTACAACTCGACTAACTCTAGCCAAGACACAAGCACAAAGGTTTATGATTTACAAAGCTTTACTACATAATACTTCTAACTAAGCTAAGTAGGAATTACAAGTAGAGTGCTTTAACAAAGGTACAACACAACTAAGGACATGTAATAACTTCAATACATAGAACTGGTCCTTGGTTATGTTGTTCTTCGTTCTTGATGCCGTTGAGGGTCACTTGCAGGATTGACACAGACTTGAGAGAACGCTTGATGAGTTCTTGAATGTGCAAGTGATTTGTTTTTCCTTTGCTTGATGTTAATATCTCATTTATGACATTACTTGGATGATGCAATCAAGTTAGGTAAAGGGCATTCCCTATAAAGTTGGCTGCTGCATTGTTTCTGTACTATAGCCTGTGCAGGCAGCAACTTTACAACTGTGAAGTTGACTTTGTACAATCACCTCAGGAGCTGGTAGCGACCTGTTTCCTCTGTTGTTCCTTTGACTCTCAAGAGTTGAATAGTGTTCCCAATTGGAGACTTGTTGATCTTGAGATCTTGAGGATGTGTAATAGGTTTCTTATCTGGTTCTTAACAGTAAGATTGTTAAATCATCAAAACATAAGAGGGATACACATATAACCTATCAATTTTCCCCCTTTTGATGATGACAAACTTATAATTCAAGTTCCCTCTGAGAACCAGAATGACATTCGCATTTCTTGTATTCACCCATCTCTGTTCCCCATTTTGTTCCCCCTCAATTATTTTTCCCCGTTTTGGCATCATAAAAAGATCAATAACAAACATTAAGCAAAAAGAAGTCTAGCTTGGTTAACTCATACCACATGTGTGCACACAAACATGACTAAAAACAGAACATAAGAGCAATGCATACACAACAAAAGGAAGCAGGGAGCAGTTCCATTATTTCCAAATACATCCACAAAATAAAAACAGCATAAACAAAAGTACCAGTCATAAAATATCATTAGAACTAGAAGACGGACACTAAGAACTTGACACTTGGGGAAGAGACATTGTTTAGGGAGCACTGGAAAGGAAAGGCCCAGATGAGGAAGCAAGGGTTCGAAGAAGCATGTCTATTCAAGCATTGGCTGACACCTGCTCGTTAAGCAGTCTCTCCTTCAGGTCTTTTTATGATTTGACAAAACCTGGTTCTCCCTCAGGTCGGCATTTTCTCTTGTCAGACGGGCAACCTTTATGCTTTGAGAGCTTCTGGAACTAGATGCCTCCTGAACCTGACTGAGTTGACCTTCCAGAATGGCATTTCTTCCCTCCATCTTCCTTATGTATGTCCCCATAGTACCTTTTGTTTTTTCAATTTTTCCTTGCCAGCATCCTGGGTATCACCAACCTTGGTCTTCTTGGAGGAACCAGGTTCCTCACTGGTATCAGCCTTCCTTTTTACTGATTTTCTTACACTCTTGCCTTTCTCTACATATTTCCTGACATACAAACCAAGGGACCATGTTCCTCTTGGACCTCATCATACACATCCACGACTAGTGCAGGAGCCACTACCTTCTCATTGACAACCTTTCCATCTTTCACCAATCTCCTCTTTTCTTTTTTTTAACTTTTCCTTAAGACGGACTCAAGTTCTTCCTTCTTTTGCAACTTCGTGATGGGTCTCTTAGATGTTGACCCCTGGAGAGGTGCCCTTCTACTCCTAGCACTAATAAAGCTTGCCAGAGCCACATTATCATAATCTTCTTCTTCACTATCCTCCTTCTCCTCCTCAGACAAAGATCGCATCTCAGGAACCACAATTGTTAATGGCTCAGTATAGAAATGAGGAGAGGGAGCAGAATCAGTACTGACCTGGGGTTCTTGTAGAGAACCCAGGGTTTTATCCTAAGTGGAAGCAGAGGGCTCCTCTTGAGCGAAGTGATCAGGTCCCTCAATTGGTTCCCCAGTAGTACTGTCAGGTGCCAAAGTTTTGTCAGGCACCAGTTCCCTAACCTCCACCTCTGAACCATTTTATTCCCCCTGAGACTCAGACACAACCTCATAACCTCCAACCAGAGTTCCCTCAGCAGTTGTAAAAACAAGGCCCAGGGTTGTCATTGTTGATTCATCACTGGTATGAACCACACCCTGTCCTCTCTCAGATCTTTATCCACTGGTTGGCTAGAAACTTCTTGATTTTCTACTTTCTCCACTGTAACTTCTTCAACCATTTAGTTTTTCGGCGAGGAAAAAGGAGAGGTCACAACCACAAATTTCTTGGGAGTCGAAGTTTTGCGACTCCGATGAGAACCTGTACTCGACTGGGTTGGAGAGGAAGCAGATGGTGGTTGTGACTCTGGGTTAGGGTTTGGACTAGTTGGAATGGGGAGTGTGGCCTCTATCATTGGTGCTTCAATAGATGAAGACACAGTGGGGACGACGCTTGGAGTATTCTAGGTTTTTTGATAGTCAGACATGTTGGAAGAGGAGAGTGTTTGGTTAGAAGAATGAAAAGAGGAATTTTGGATTTTTTTATGTGAACAGTTATGAGAGTGACTGTGAGAGGAGTTATTTAATAGGGATGAGGGACCGGTTAGGAATGTGTATCAATTTTAGGTAATCGGGTCGCTTCAAGTGAGACGATTGGGTTCAAAAATTGGGAAAAAGAGAAACTGATAATTTAATGACGTGGCACCATTTTAGCCGTTTAAAAATTGTGCATGAGTGTACAGAGGAACTACTAACTTGCGTCAAAGGAACCAGGTTCCCTGACAGATTTTGCAAATGCAAGCCTCGTTCTTTGACCAATGTACAATGCATTAGCTACTTGTTTGCTCTGTAATCATCATGCGTGTCTATCTGTAATGGTGTAGAGATGAGTTAGACTTTGCCAGAAAATACTTTTTAGCTATTTTACCTGTTCATTTCTACTGTAGCCAATCATCGAGGGACCAGGTCCTCAACTTGATTTCATCAACCCTAATGCCAAGAGATCCTTTTCAAAATGCTCTCTGCTCAGTGGCGAAGATATCTGCAATTTCATCTTCTGTGCTGCAGAACTTCATGCATATGTGTCCTCTCTCAATATTGCCTATTCGAAAGTGATGTCGCATATCAATATGCTTTGTTCTCTTGTGTTGAGATGGATGTTTTTCCATGTTGAGAGCACTGGTGTCAGCTTCAGCAGTTGAAAAGGCCACTAAGTTTTATTTTCTTGTGCCCCATGAGATTAGACATGAACCCAGGAAATGTGCCATGCCAGAAGTGCTTTTCCTATCCACCGGATACCTAGCATAGTCAGCATTAGCATATCCTATTAAGTCAAGTTTATCTCCTGAGGAAAAGTAGAGAACCAGGTCCTGCATTCCTTTCATATATGTTAGGATTCTCTTGTCAGCTTTTAGATGAGGTTCCTTTGGATTGGATTGAAACCTAACACATAGACCCACACTAAAAATAATATCTGGTCTACTACAGAAATGACCCTATGATACCTCTATACATGGTCTGATTTACAGGGGAACCAGGTCATCCATGTCTAGACTAGTAGCTGTGGCGATGGGAGTGTCAATGATTTTTGATGTCTTCATGTCAAATCTCTTCAGCAGCTTCTTGATGTACTTCTATTGACTTATCATTGTCCTCTTGGGAGTTTGCTTCACTTGTAAATTTAAGAAATTATTCAGTTTCCCCATCATACTCATTTCTAACTCACTTCCCATGAGTTTTGCAAATTCTTCACATAGAGAGTCAATTGTTGCTCTAAAGATGATGTCATCAACATAAATCTGCACAATGAGCAGGTTCCTTCCTTGTTTCTTCAGAAAAAGAGCGTTGTCGATTTTCCCTCTTGTAAAGCCATTTTCTAGAAGGAGTTTTGACAACCTTTCATACCAAGCATGGGGATCCTGCTTTAACCCATACAAAGCCTTGTCGAGTTTAAAAAATGTGCTTCCAAACTCATCAAGTTTATTTCTGAATACCCACCTGGTTCCTATAACAGTTCTGTCAGCAGGTCGTGGAACCAGGTTCCACACACTGTTCCTCTCAAACTGATGGAGCTCTTCTTGCATAGATGTTATCCATTCTGCATCTTTCAATACTTCCTTGATATTCTTGGGCTCTATTTGTGAGAGAAAGGCTGAGAAGGCAAGTGAGTTTCTTGTCTTTGACCTGGTTTGAATTTCTGAATCAAGAGGAGTGATTATGTTTTGAAGAGGGTGTGAGCTCGAATGCTTCTAGTTGGACACCTGAATCTTATTAAGAGAGATCCAGGTTCTTCTGGATTTGATCCATGTGTCTTGATCCTCACCTCAGCAGCTGGAGTTCCATGTACAACATCCACAACTCTGTTTTCTGCTTCAGTATTGTGATTGAGGGACTATGTTCTTCTATGTCGGTTGGAGTCTCATATTTAGTTCTGAGGAACAAGGTATGTGAATCTAGAGTAGTCATCCACAATGAAGAAAATGTACTTCTTTCCTCCTATACTTGGTACTCTCATAGGTCCACATAGATCCATATGGAGACGATCAAGTGGACTTGAAGTGTTTACTTACTTTTTGAGCTTGAAAGAGGATTTGACTTGCTTTCCCTTTACATATGCATCACACACCCTGTGATCCTTGAAGCTTGACTTGGGCAGACCACGAACCAGTTCCTTCTTGACCAATTTGTTCAGCAACGTGAAACTTGCATGACCCAGCCTTCTGTGCCATAGTTCAGTATCATCATCAACAGCACTTAGACAGCTTATTGCCTTTGTCGCAGATCCAAGAAACACTAAACAAGCTGTACTTCAAGCCATTCATGTAAAACACATTCTCGAGTGAGTGAGAGACTTACCAATTCTTCCTACTCCCAGAATGTATCCCTTTTTGTCATTTCCAAAGGATACACTCCCTCCCTGCAGGGCCTTCAGTCAAAGGAAATCATTTGTACTTCCAGTCATATGCTTCGAACAGCCGCTACCCATGTACCACTGTTGACTGCTCCCTTTCACGGTTCCCTGCACAAGGGAATTAAGGGTTAGATCTAGGAACCCAAACAAGTTCGGGTCCCTTGTAATAAGGAAAGGGGTGAATGAGGGCTCTTTTGGTCCAAGCAGGCATTATACGTTTTTTATGTGAAGGACCAGGTTCCCTAGTTACTTTTTCAGCAAAAACTTTATTTTTATGTTGAGACTGAATTCTGGCCTTATAGTTTTCTTTAAAGTGCCCAGTGTTGCCACAGTGAGTGCAAAGCCAATTGTCAGATACAGTAATGTACTTGCTATGAGGTTTGTAGGGAGTCTTTTCCCTTTGGAACCCAATTCCCTGCCTGTTTCCCCTATTGTTTGTGTACAAGGCAGTGATAGCATCAGAGGACCAGGTCCACATAAGTGATTTTTCAAGATCACTCCTCACTCTTCCTAGTTCTTCCTAAAGTTGTTTGTTTTTCTCAAGCTCGACTCACAAACTAGATTTCACTGATCTTAACTCATTTTCAAGCTTAAGGTGTGCCTCACTTGCAACTTCCTTTCCTTTTTTAGTGTTCACAGGCCTATTTTCCCTTCTTAGTTCCTCAATTGTTTCCTTTAGGTCTACAACTACTACCAATAGGTCATCTCTCTCGTGCTCTATGTTTGCAATTCTCTCAGTCAAGGTATCTTTTTCCCTTTTTAAACTCCCAGTGGTCTCTCTTAGATCACTCGCAACCACCACTAGATCATCTCTCTCGTATTCTATTTCTCCTAGTTCCATGGTTAGTGCATTTTTATCATTAATGAGACTGTGATAAGCATCGATTTAAACATTTGCCAAAGATATAAGCTTATTTTGAGAATAGGATTTCAAATTTCTTTGAACATCCAGAAGGTTTATCTCATCATCATCGTCGTCATCTCCATCATCATCAGACTGTGCCATTAAGGCAAAAATAGAGTCATACTCAGCTGCTTTACTTTTCACTGTCATTATAGAGCTGTCACCTTGCCCATAATCTTCTCCGGATTCACTGGAAGAGTATCCCCATGCAGCAAGATCCTGTTTCACAATGTTGTCAGCAGCGTCTTTTCTTTTGAATCTTTTGTGAGGAACCTGGTTCCTCTTGGCTGCTTTGTTAGTGTTGTATTTGTATTGATCTTGCTTGAAAAGAGGGAAATCCTTGATGAAGTGTCCTGTCTTGCCGCACTTATGACATAGGTCATAACCTTTTGGCTTGCTGGAGCTGCCCCCTTTTGGAATGCCTCCATTTCTTCGAACCATTTTCTGAAACCTTTTAGTTAGGTAGGCCATATCAGCATCCTCACCACCTGAGTCATTGCTGTCCGTCTTGGGAACCAGGTTCTTCTCGCTTTTCGGCTCTCTTTTCTCATTGTCCTTCTTCTTCTTTATTTCATAAGTCTTCAAATTGCCAACAAGTTCGTCCATGGTCAGCTTCTGCAGATCTTTTGCATATGTGATAGCATTTACCTTAATTTCCCAAGAGCTGGGCAGCACGCTGAGGATCTTTCTCACAAGCTTGTTTATGGGAATGATTTCACCAAGAGAGTGCAGCTCATTGATGAGGGAAGTGAATCGAGTATGCATATCTTGAATGGATTCATTGTCCTTCATTCTGAAGAGCTCATATTCAGTGGTGAGAATGTCAATCTTGGATTGCTTCACTTGAGTGGTTCCCTCATGAGGAGTCTGTAGAGCTTCCCATATTTCTTTTGTAGATTGACAGGCAGATATCATGTTATATTCATCAGGAACTATACCACAAACCAGAATTTTCTTAGCACGAAAATTTTTCTCAATGGTTTTTTGATCAGCATCATTGAAATCCTTTCTTGTCTTAGGAACTGTCGCAGCTGGATCTCCAACCTTCTTTGTAGGGACAAAGGGACCGTCACAGATAACGTTCCACAGCTCTGAGTCTTCAGCCATGATGAAGTCATGCATCCTTGTCTTCCACCACCCATAGTATTGACCATTGAACCTAGGTGGACTGTAAGTAGACTGACCTTCTTCGAACTTTGGTGGAGCAGCCATGAGGACCCTTTCTAGGTGTTAGCTTGATAGAAAGAACCCATTTTGATACCAATTGATAGAATTTAAGGGTCCACCAAACTATATAGAGAACCAGGTTCTCTATTAGTTCCCACAGAACACACGCATATTGCATTAAGTAAATGGCACAATGAAGTTTTACGTGGAAAATTCCCGGCTCAATGGGATTAAAAACTATGACCTACCCTTGTAGAATTTCAACTTCACTACTGAGCAACTTTAGATTACAACCTATTGTAACCTAGGAATTAACCTTTTAATCCCTCACTAACTTGTAACACTTTATTATAAGCCACTTTGTAATAACTCTATTACAAAGACTTTAAACCTAGGAATTAACCTCTTAATCTCTCACTAACTTGTAACACTCTATTACAAGCCACTTTGTAATAACTCTATTACAAAGACTTTACAACTCGACTAACTCTAGCCAAGACACAAATACAAGGGTTTATGATTTACAAATATTTACTACACAATGCTTCTAACTAACCTAAGTAGGAATTACAAGTAGAGTGCTTTAACAAAGGTACAACACAACTAAGGATATGCAACAACTTCAATACATGGAACTGGTCCTTGGTTATATTGTTCTTCGTTCTTGATGCCCTTGAGGGTCACTTGCAGGGTTGACACAGACTTGAGAGAATGCTTGATGAGTTCTTGAATGTGCAAGTGATTTGTTTTTCCTTTGCTTGATGTTAATATCTCATTTGTGACATCACTTGGATTATGCAAGCAAGTTAGGTAAAGGGCATTCCCTATAAAGTTGACTGCTGTACTGTTTCTGTACTGTAGCGTGTGTAGGCAGCAACTTTACAACTGTGAAGTTGACTTTGCACAGTCACCTCGGGAGCTGGTAGCGACCTGTTTCCTGTGCTGTTCCTTTGACTCTCAAGAGTTGAATAGTGTTACCAACTGGAGACTTGTTGATCTTGAGTTCTTGAGGATATGTAACAAGTTCCTTATCTGGTTCTTAATAGTAAGTTTGTTAGATCATTAAAACATAACAGGGATACACATATAACCTATCAATTTCCCCTTTGTTGATGATGACAAACTTATATTTCACGTTCCCCCCGAGAACCAGAATGACATTCGCATTTCCTGTATTCACCCTGAATCTGTAAGCCATATTTGTTCCCTATCTTGTTCCCCCCAATTATTTTTCCCCCTTTTGGCATCATAAAAAGATCAGTAACAAGCATTAAGCAAAAAGAAGTCCAGCTTGGTTAATGCATGCCACATGTGTGCACACAAATATGACTAACAACAGAACATAATATCAATACATACACAAAAAAAGGAAGCAGGGAGCAGTTCCATTATTTCCAAACACGTCTACAAAATAAAAACAGCACAAACAAAAGTACCAGTCATAAAACATCATCAGAACTAGAAGACAAACACTAGGAAATTGACACTTGGGGAAGAGACACTGTTTAGGGAGCACTGGAAAGGAAAGGCCCAGATGAGGAAGCAAGGGTTCGAAGAAGGATGTCTATTCAAGCGTTGGCTGACACCTGCTCGTTGAGCAGTCTCTCCTTCAGGTCCTTTTATGATTTAACAAAACCTGGTTCTCCCTTAGGTCATCATTTTCTCTTGTCAGACGGGCAACCTCTGTGCTTTGAGAGCTGCTGGAACCAGGTTCCTCCTGAACCTGACTGAGTTGACATTCGAGAATGGCATTCCTTGCCTCTAGCTTCCTTATGTACGTCCCCACAGTACCTTTTAGTTTTTCAATTTTTCCTTGCCAGCATCATGGGTATCACCAACCTTGGTCTTCTTGGAGGAACCAGGTTCCTCACTGGTATCAGCCTTCCTTTTCACTGATTTTCTTACACTCTTGCCTTTCTCTGCAGATTTTCTAACTTAGGAACCAAGGGACCATGTTCCTCTTCGACCTCATCATCCACGTTCACGACTAGTGCATGAGCCACTACCTTCTCATTGACAACCTTTCCATCTTTCACCAATCTCCTCTTTTTCTTTTTCTTTTTTTTATCTTTTCCTTAAGACGGACTCAAGTTCTTCCTTGTTTTGCAACCTCGTGATAGGTCTCTTAGACGTTGACCCCTGGGGAGGTGCCTTTCTACTCCTAGTACTAATAAAGCTTGCCAGTGCCACGTTATCATAATCTTCTTCTTCACTATCCTCCTTCTCCTCCTCAGTCAAAGATCACATCTCAGGAACCACAATTGTTAATGGCTCAGCATAGAAATGAAGAGAGGGAGCAGGATCAGTACTGACCTGGGGTTCTTGTGGAGAACTAAGGGTTTTATCCCATGTGGAAGCAAAGGGCTCCTCTTGGGCGAAGTGTTCAGGTCTCTCAATTGGTTCCCCGGTCAGGTGCCAAAGTTTCGTCAGGCACCAGTTCCCTACCCTCGACCTCTGCATCATTTCATTTCCCCTGAGACTCAGACACAATCTCATAACCTCCAACCAGAGTTCCCTCAGTAGCTGTAAAAACAAGGCATGGCATTGTCATTGTTGATTCATCACTGGTATGAACCACACCCTGTCCTTTCTCAGATCTTTCTCCATTTGTTGGCTAGAAACTTCTTGATTTTCTACTTCCTCCACTGTAACTTCTTCAACCATTTTTTTTCGGCGAGGCAGAAGGAGAGGTCACAACCACAAATTTCTTGGGAGTCGAAGTTTTGAGACTCCGATGAGAACCTGTACTCGACTGGGTTGGAGAGGAAGCAGAGGGTGGTTGTGACTCTGGGTTAGGATTTGGACTAGTCGGAGTGGGGAGTGTGGGCTCTATCATTGGTGCTTCAATAGATGAAGACATAGTGGGGACGACGCTTGGAGTATTCTGGGTTTCTTGATAGTCAGACATGTTGGAAGAGGAGAGTATTTGGTTAAAAGAATGAAAAGAGGAATTTTGGATATTTTGATATGAACAGTTATGAGAGTGACTGTGAGAGGAGTTATTTAATAGGGATGAGGGACAAGTTAGGAATGGGTATCAATTTTGGGTAGTCGGGTCGCTTCAGGTGAGACGCTTGGGTTCAAAAATTGGGAAAGAGAGAAACCGAAAATTTAATGACGTAGCACCATTTCAGCCGTTTAAAAGTTGTGCATGAGAGTACAGAGGAACTACTAATCTGTGTCAAGGGAACCAGGTTCCCTGACGGATTTTGCAAATGTGAGCCTCATTCTTTGACCAATGTGCAATGCATTAGCTACTTGTTTGCTCTGTAATCGTCATGTGTGTCTATCTGTAACAGTATAGAGATGAGTTAGACTTTTCCAGAAAACACTTTTTAGCTATTTTACCTGTACATTTCTTCTGTAGCCAATCATCGAGGGACCAGGTCCTCAGCTTGATTTCATCAACCCTAGTGCCAAGCGATTCTTTTCAAAATGCTCTCTGCTTAGTGGTGAAGATATCTGCAATTTCATCTTATGTGCTGCAGAACTTCATGCATATGTGCCCTCTCTCAATATTGCCTCTGAGAAAGTGATGTCGCACATCAATATGCTTTGTTCTCTTGTTTTGAGCTGGATGTTTTTCAGTGTTGAGGGCACTGGTGTCAGCTTCAGCAGTTGAAAGGGCCACTCAGTTTTGTTTTCTTGTGCCCCATGAGTAACTTTAGATTAACCTCTTAGACTACAACCTATTGTAACCTATGAATTAACCTCTTAATCCCTCACTAACTTGTAATACTCTATTACAAGGCACTTTGTAATAACTCTATTACAAAGACTTTAAACCTAGGAATTAACCTCTTCATCCCTCACTAACTTGTAACACTCTATTACAAGCCACTTTATAATAACTCTATTACAAAGACTTTACAATTCGACTAACTCTAGCCAAGACACAAACATGAGGGTTTATGATTTAAAAAGATTTCCTACACAATGCTTCAAACAAAGCTAAGTAGGAATTACAAGTAGAGTGCTTTAACAAAGGTACAACACAACTAAAGACATGTAATAACTTCAATACATGGAACTGGTCCTTGGTTATGTTGTTCTTCGTTCTTGATGCCCTTGAGGGTCACTTGCAGGATTGACACAGACTTGAGAGAATGCTTAATGAGTTCTTGAATGTGCAAGTGATTTGTTTTTCCTTTGCTTGATGTTAATATGTCATTTGTGACATCACTTGGATTATGCAAGCAAGTTAGGTAAAGGGCATTCCCTATAAAGTTGATTGCTACACTGTTTCTGCACTGTAGCGTGTGAAGTCTGAAGTATGATCCAAAGATGTTGCTCGTGCTCCTCTCGACTGTGTGAGTAGACCAAAATATCATCAATGAAGACGATCACAAAAGAATCCAAATAGGGCTTGAATACCCGGTTCATCAAATCCATAAATGTTGTTGGCGCATTTTGCAAGCCAAATGACATCACTAATAACTCATAGTGACCATACCGAGTCCGAAAAGCTGTCTTAGGGACATCCGATGCCCTAATCTTCAACTGATGGTTGCCAGATATTAGATCAATTTTCGAAGACACTTTGGGACCCTGAAGTTGATCAAATAAGTCATCAATCCTCGGCAATGGATACTTGTTCTTGATAGTGACTTTGTTCAACTGTCGATAATCTATACACATCCTCATCGAACCATCCTTCTTCTTCACTAACAACACCGGTGTACCCCAGTGCGAGACACTAGGTCTAATGAATCCCTTATCAAGCAAATCCTACAAATGCTCCTTCAATTCCTTCAACTCAGCTAGGGCCATACGATATGGTGGAATAAAAAAGGGCTACGTGCCCGGAGCCAAGTCAATATCGAAGTCGATATTTCTATCAGGCGGTATCCCCGACAAATCTGCAGGAAACACCTCTGGAAACTCTTGCACAACTGGTACTGAATCCATGGAAGGAACCTCCGTACTAGGATCATAGATATAGGCCAAATATACTAGACACCCCTTCTCGACCATACGCCGAGCCTTCACATAAGAAATAACCTTGCTAGTAAAATGTCCAGGACTCCCCCTCCACTCTAATCGAGGAAAGCCCGGCATGGATAAGGTCACCATCTTAGCGTGACAATCCAAAACAGCGTGATAAGGTGACAACCAATCCATGCCCAAGATAACATCAAATTCCACCATATCAAGAAGTAGAAGGTCTACACTAGTCTCAAGGCTCCCGATAGAAACCACACATAAGCGATAAACACGATGTACTACAATAGAGTCTCCCACGGGCATGGACACATAGACAGGAGCACTCAAAGAATCATGAGGCATAACCAGATATGAAGCAAAGTAGGATGACACGTATGAATAAGTAGAGCCTGGATCAAATAAAACTAAGGGCATCCCTATGGAAAATCGGAACAATACCTATAATAACGACGTTATATGACTCTGCCTCAGGTCTGGCTCGGAATGCATAACAACGGGACTAGGCCCAACCACTCTAACCTCCGTCTCTCGCACGACCTCTAGCTGGCTGGCCTTAACCTCTAATCGTCTGGCCTCCACCTCTAGCTGTCTAAACCCATCCTCTAGCTGGCTGTGTGGGCGGTGGAGCAACCGGTGCCGGCATAATGGAACGAGAACCCTTACGAGGTTTGCCACCCATCAATCTAGGACAATATATCCTGATATGACCCGTACCTTCATACTCAAAGCACACTCTCGGTAGTTGTAGCTAGTGAAGCTGAGACTGACCATAACGGCCTATATAACCACTATAGTAACTCTGTAGCAGTGATGCACTGATTAGCGATGAAGGTGTATTGAATGCTGGCTATTCAGGAGGAGACCCATTAAAACCACAACTGCCTGAAGCACCGTGGGCTACCTGAAGAGCTGACTGAATCAGCCTGGGAGGATGGCCTCTACCAAGAGAACCTCTGCCTCCAGATGAGGCACACTAAAACTACCTAAATGATGAGGCCTCTTTTAAGACACCGGCTCTCTACCCTAACTACGAATCATCTCGATCTATCTAGCAATCTGTACGGCCCTATGGAAAGAAATATCATCCCCTGCCTCCTTAGCCATCTGAAGCATGATGCCAAAAAGTAAGACCATTAATAAATCTCCTTATCCTCTCTCTATCACTAGGAATCAAAATAGCTGCATGACGGGCTAGATCCACAAATCTGGTCTTGTACTGAGTAACAATCATGCCACCCTGTTGGAGGCACTCGCACTGCCTACGGTACTCCTCCCTCAGAGTCAAAAGAATGAACTTCTCCAGAAATAGTTACAAAAATGGATCCCAAGAAAGTGGACGTGGACCGGCTGGTCTCCTCTGCTCATAATCCTGCCACCACCTCTTGGCAGAACCGGACATCTGGAAAACTGCAAAAAATCGACTCCATTAGACTCCGCAATACCCATGTTGCACAACACCTCGTGGCAACAGTCTAAATAGTCCTAGGGGTCCTCAGAAGGTGTACCACCAAAGTGAACAGGAAAAAGCTTGGTGAACTTATCCAACCTCATCAATCCCTTAGAAGACACCGCGGGCCTCTCCCCGGGCTGTGTAGCAATAACGGGCTGAACTACCCCTATTGCTGGAACCGTTAGAGTCTTACATATGGGAGTCATCTGCTCCGGAGTGTGAGTGGCGGGAGTCTATGCTCCCCCCCCAGCCTAAGAGACAGCTGGTGCCATAGGAAATACTCCAGCCTGAGCCACACTCTCCGTGAGCCTAACTAAGCGGACTAGAGCGTCCTGAAGTACGAGAGTAGCAATGAATCCCTCCGGGACCTAAGTGGGTACGACCGGTGCGATCTGAACTAGGATCTTATCCTCGTGCTCGGTCTGAGGCTCTACGCGTGCTCTAGGCTGAGCTCTACCTCTGCCTCGGCCCCTATCTCGGCCCCGGCCACTACCCCTGGTAGTGGCTGCAACAGGGTCTCTGGCTTCAGCCCGGCTGTAGATGTTGTGCGTGTTCTCGCCATCTGCGAGAGAACAAGAATAGAATAGTTCAAACTTCAGTAATAGAATAAGTCGCATGATATAGAAAGAAGAAGTGAAATTTTCCTACACCTCTATAGCCTCTAGAAGATAAGTGTAGACGTCTCCGTACCGATCCTCTAGACTCTACTAAGATTACCCATAACTCGTGAGACCTAAGCAACCTAGTGCTCTCGTACCAACTTGTCACGACCCGAAATCCCATCCTCGGGACCATGATGGCGCCTAACATTTCACTTGTTAGGCAAGCCAACGTTAGGTAAATTACTTAGTCAGTTTTAACAATTCGAATTAAAACGTTAATAATAATAGCAGTAATAGTATGAAATAGAGTCATATAATACTGAATAACATAATCTAAACCTCTGTATTAAAAGGCGTTTCTGGGGCGAGGCGTACCAAAAATGCCTCGGGGCGATGGTGTGGGGCGAAAGTGTCAAGAGGCGTACGCCCGGGCATTCAGGGCGTACACCCGGGCGTTTGGGGCGTTCAGGGCGCGTTTTTTTTAATAAAGAGTAAGCCCCATAGACTTTTTCAAATTAAAACAAAATTTGTTGAATTAGTTCTTCATATAATACCCAAATTCTCAAAAGTCAGTTTGGTAATTACTCAAAAGGTTTAAAAAGGAACTCAAAAGTATTAAATTTAAAAGTAAAGACCTTTTTTATTGATTTAAGTCCTAATTCATGATTGTTTCAATTTTTTATCTTGTCCACTAGTCTGCTAATATCTCCCAAAAGCAACGAATATTTAATTTTTTTTACAAATACAAAGAGAACTATATAGTTCTTCATAGCAGCAAATTCAAAGTTCAAATTGCAGGTTAATCATCCTTTTTGTTCCTCCATATAGAAAACTTTATTCTTTTAGACTCAAATTACTTGTGCTTGTAAGTAACGTATAATAGATTATTTTGATTAGTTTTTTGTGGGGATGGAGCACACATATATATAGTTTTCTTCAATGTTTATGCAATTGTACCTGTTTATAAATATTAACTGTCATTATATTATTTTATAAAATATTAAAAATAAAATACCTATGGGGCTTACGCCCCGCTAAGGCATATTTAAAACGCCCCGCCTTACGCCCACGCCTTTTAAAACACTGATCTAAACATATCCTAGAATCTAGAGTCACGAATACATGAGCATCTAAAGTATTACAGATAAAGTCTTAAAACAATACAACTATTTTGAAGCTAAATAAATAGTAATGATAGAATGGAAGGTGACTTCAGGGCTGCGGACGCCATGAAGCTATACCCAAGTATCCACAAGTAGCTGAATCCGAGCAGTCTCACTACACGCCATTGGGATCAACTCTGGTATTTGCATAAGAAGTGCAGAAGTGTAGTATGAGTACAACCGATCCCATGTACCCTGTAAGTATCGAGCCTAACGTCGACGAAGTAGTGATGAGTCTATGGAAAGTCACTCACAAATAACCTGTACGAGATAATAACAATAGAAAAACAAGGATATAAATAAAATAATAACTCATATAAACGGACCCGAAGGTTAACTACCAGAGAGCCTAAAATAACAAAGTTTCAAGTCTCATATCACAATACTGAGGATAATTCAACAATCACAAACAATCACAACATAACCAATCCATTGTGCGCGCAATCCGATCTTACCATATCATTATCTGATCATATCATAATCCGTCCTTATTCCTTCTTTTTATTTTAATACCATTCAATTTCGTTGCGGTGTGCAACCCGCTCCAAATAATTTTTACGTCATCAACATAAACAATCCCACAACAGTATTTACAATACATGCAC
This sequence comes from Nicotiana otophora, assembly GCA_000715115.1. Taxonomy (NCBI): domain Eukaryota; kingdom Viridiplantae; phylum Streptophyta; class Magnoliopsida; order Solanales; family Solanaceae; genus Nicotiana; species Nicotiana otophora. Next base: position 29,851 of record AWOL01S0013910.1, read on the forward strand.
ATCAAGAAGGCGAACGTACAAGGAAATAGAGGACCACAGAATAATCGGAGAAAAAATATTTTAGAGAACATCAAATAATATAAGAACAATAAAACAGATAAAACATGTGACAATTTAAA
>AWOL01S0013913.1:0-109856 GCA_000715115.1 Nicotiana otophora
GTATCGAGGTTGAGGAGGTCGTGGAAGCTATGCGTAAGATGAGTAGGGGCAGAGCGACCGGTCCAGACGAGATTCCGGTGGAATTTTGGAAGTGTGTGGGGAGAGCAGGTTTGGAGTGGTTGACTAGGTTGTTTTATATTATTTTTAAGGGGATGAGGATGCCGTATGAGTGGAGGTGGAGTACAGTGGTTCCATTGTATAAGCACAAAGGTGATATTCAGAGTTGTAACAATTATAGGGGTATCAAATTACTGAGTCATACCATGAAAGTGTGGGAGAGGGTGGTTGAAGCGAGGGTGAGGATGACAGTGTCTGTATCCGACAACCAGTTCGGATTTATGCCGGGTCGTTCGACTACAGAATCTATACACCTTGTTAGAAGGTTGGTGGAACTATACAGAGGGAGGAAGAAGGATCTACACATGGTGTTTATTGACCTAGAGAAAACGTATGACAAGGTTCCTAGAGAAATTATCAGGATATGCCTGGAGGCAAAAGGTGTGTCGGTTCTCTACATTATGGTGATTAAGGACATGTATGATGGGGCTAAGACTCGGGTTAGGACAGTAGGCGGCGAATCTCAGCATTTTCCGGTTGTAATGGGGTTACACCAAGGTTCTGTGCTCAATCCATTCTTATTCTCCCTGGTGATGGACGCGTTAACACACCATATTCAAGGGGATGTGCCATGGTGCATGCTATTCGCTGATGACATAGTTCTGATTAATGAGTCGCAAGCCGATGTTAACGAGAGGCTGGAGGTTTGGAGACAAGCTCTTGAGTCTAAGGGTTTCAAGCTGAACAGGATGAAGATGGAATACCTGGAGTGTAAGTTCAGCGCTGAGCCAGGGGAAGAGGGAGTGGATGTGAGGCTTGATTCGCAGGTCATCCCGAGTAGAGGCAGCTTCAAGTACCTTGGTTCGGTTATCCAGGGGGGAGGGGAGATCGACGAGGATGTCACACACCGTATTGGGGTAGGATGGATGAAGTGGAGGTTAGCATCTGGAGTCTTGTGTGACAAGAGAGTGCCACCGATAATCAAAGGTAAGTTTTATAAAGCGGTAGTTAGACCGGCCATGATGTATGGGGTTGAGTGTTGGCCCGTTAAGAACTCACATATATAGAAGATGAAAGTAGCAGAAATGAGGATGTTGCGGTGGATGTGCAGGCCCACTAGGATAGATAAGATTAGGAATGATGATATTCGGGAGAAGGTGCATGTGGATCCCGTTGATGACAAGATGCGGGAAGCGAGGCTTAGATGGTTCGGACATGTTAAGAGGATCAGCCCAGATGCTCCGGTACGGAGGTGTGAGCAGCTGGTTGTGGAGGGCACGAGAAGAGGTAGAGGGCGGCCTAAGAAGTATTGGGGAGAGGTGATCAGGTAGGATATGGCGAGGCTCCAGATTTCTGAGGACATGACACTTGATAGGAAGATATGGAGGTCGAGTATTAGGGTTGTAGGTTAGGAGGTAGTTGAGTCGTGACTTACTTCGTACCATTGTGGGACTAGACATGTAGGGTTTTTGTCTAAGATAGTTATTGGCAATGTTGTGGCTTACTATTTCGCTTTTCAGTGCATGTCCTATTTACTAGCTATCGCTTTTGCTTTGCATCTGTCTTCTAGATTTCATGGTATTCCTATTTTTCTTATGATTGTTGTGGTGATACTAATATTTACTAATATTGTCTCCCTTTGCTTTGCATCTTTCTTTTGGATTTCATGGTGTTCCTATTTATCCTATGATTGTTGTTGTGATACTAATATTGTTTCTTTTTTGTCATTTTGTCATTTTATTTTTTTAAGCCGAGGGTCTTTCGGAAACAGCCTCTCTACTCCTTCAGGGTAGGGGTAAGGTCTGCGTACACACTACCCTCTCCAGACACCATTAGTGGGATTTTACTGGGTTGTTGTTGTTGTTGTTGTTGACAGTTTTTGATTTCAAAGAATCAACCACATGGCCAGTCAGTGACTTGATGCCCCTGCCGAGGCTGGGTGCCTCTTGAATATTAGCTTGTATCAAACAAAAGCACTGTAAATCAGTCTTTCCATCCCTTCTTCGCCTTAGTTTTGGAACAAAGTTAGACCGGAAGGGATTCAATGAAGAACAAACAATGGAATGGACAATGAATTTAGACAAGAGGTATCCCTTTCGGGGAAAGGAAAGAAGGACTTATTTGGAGTACATGCGGACTTCAATGAACATGACATGCCTTTTAGACTGGATGCCTGATCTATGTAAACCGTCCGACTCTTTGAAATTCATCACAAATTTTGCCTCAAAACCGAGAAACCTTGTCCTGGACTGTGTCGATGCCAATGGATGTGAAGATCCTCTTTTTGATCAGTAGTGCCCTTTGCAGGTTTTCAACAGTTGATCTCTCATTTCTCTTCTCACCATCGCCTTATAGTGCCCTTTGCGGGTTTTCACTAACAAGACTCTCTTATTTTTATTTCCTCTGCTCGACATCGCCCTACGATGCCCGTGAGGGTTTTCACCAATATGACTCTCTTATTTTATTTCTCTAATTTGGTTGTATCTGATCCAAGTAACTGTATCCTCCAATTCTTGAACATTCTCGTTGATTGATCGGAAGGACTTGAAAAGTATTTGGATTGAATTACAACTTTGGAACCTTTAAGGCGAAACCATTGCCAAACAATAGTAATATCTGCCCCAGTTTCAGTTTTCTTTTCTTTTTTGGATATATGGATTTTTATTTTGGTGTGACTGAACTCCAAAGAGAGGCTGCCTACGTATCCTTTCAGAATCAAGTCGAACGTAGTTCAAGCAACATGAACTGTTTTGATTTTGTTTTTCTTCTGTTTTGTTTTGTTTTCTCTTTATTTTTACTTTCCTTTTCCTCTTTTTTTTTTTATTTTTCATTTCATTTTCTTTTGTCTCTATTTTGTTTTTCTTTTTTCTTCTTTTTCTTTTCAATAACACTTTCAGATTCCAAAGAGGGTAGTCAAAGAAAAGGTAACCGACTCAAATGGTTTGCAAATGGTTGATAGTGTTTGGGTAGTGAGAATGAAAGCCTTCGTCATCCCAATCAGAGAACATTAAAGCTACGTAAAAGGGTCAAACATAATACCGTTTGACCGCGTCTGTATTGACAGCCGCCACAGAGACATTTCTTTCAATATCTCCCAAATACAACGCTCCCTTTTAGCATTACTCTTGTTATAATATATGTATCTTTCCAATCTGGAGCCAATTTTCTTTTAGTTGTTCCGAGTCTTTATTTTATTTCCTTAAACTTATCTTCATTGCATTCTGATTCTTGATTCATTATTTCGAAGTCTGATAGCATTTTAGGATCTGGGCATGAAGTCCGCAAGTATGTCATGTTATTGAAATCTGCATTTAACAGAACAGAAAAAGGAATAAGAGAAGTGGCAGAATTAATAAGAGATATTCATGGACAATGAAATATTAATTTCATTTGATTTTTTTCTTTTTTCTTTTGATTTTGATTTTGTTTTTTGAATTTTAAAGATAGAAGGGTTTACATCGGAAAGTAAGACAATAACGTAAAACATCCGGATCACACCCCGAGACGAAGAAAGGATAGCAAGACTGGCTACCGAGACTCCCGTCTGGTGGAGAACTTTTAGGCTTGGCAATCGTTTTTTTAGATTTTCTTCTGTTTTGGCAATGGCTACAATGGCCTTCAGTGCCGGATCAAATTCTCCATCATCACAAATTATTCCGACTACTGGCCTATTGGTGTGAGTAGGCAGAGGATTGTTTATCATATTATGAGCCTCTTTGTCCCGAAGAACGATTCTTTCAGCTTCAATCAAGTCTTCAACTTCCCTCTTGAGGGTCCAACAATCCTCCGTACTGTGTCCCACTGCTCCAGAGTGGTATTCATATCTAGTATCAGCTCGGCGCGAATGGGACTCAAGGTTCAGCCAGTTCGGGGCCACTGGCTACAGCAAACCTAGCCCGATTAGCTTTTGCAACAAACTTGAATATGATTCTCCAATAGGGGTGAACTGATTTCTTCAGAGGGTCTGTCTTGGGCGAGGATTGTATTGGGGAATATTTGGTTGGGGATTATATGGAGCTTGGTAGGGACGGACATTTCTGGGAGGTGGAGCTCGGTTTTGTGTATAATGTTGTGGCCGCGTATAAGGTTGTGTGTTCATCATCGCATAGGGAGTCGGTGCCATGGCATAAGCAGCATCTTGATGGGGATAATAGTGTTGTGGGACCTTAGGAAGAATATATGATTGGCTGAATGACCTAAGGGTCCCCTTCGAGCTCAAAGCCATCATGACTCCATCTTCTCTCCTGTTTTTGTTCATCAAAACACCCGAACCATTCATAGCGGCCTGTGATATGGCCTTAAAGGCAGCATGACTCAAGATTCGACCCGTTTTTAAACCATTTTCGATCATCTCCCCAATTTTTGATAGCCTCGACGAACAGATTAGCCATAGAAAACATCATGTTCTGGAAGTAATCCGCCTCTCGGGCCTTTTGAAAAATCGTAGCCATTTATGCTTTGTCCATTTGAGGCTTTACCCTGGCGGCTTGCTCGCGCCATTTGACAGTATATTCATAAAAATATTCCGCGGTTTTCTTTGTCAAACTGGACACAAAGTTCTCTTTTTGGATTTTACACTCTTTGTTTTTCTTTGTTTTTTTCTCTCTCTTTGTTTTCTTTATTATTTTTGTCACTCTTTTCTTTCTTTTTCACTCAATTTGTTTTTCGGTTTATTTTTTACTCAATTTGTTTATGGCTATGATCGAATCCGATGGGGATTGCCTGCGTATCATTACGCCGCATGAATCAAATCTTGCGTAGTTCAAGAAGATCAGAAATAAAATAGATAAACTAACTCTTGTTTTTACTCATATACAAATAATCCGACAAAATCTCTTAGCAACGAAAATATTTTCAAATTCTTTTTTCGATTTTGATTTTTTATTTTATTTTATTTTTATTTTTGGGAATTAGTGAAAGAAAAACTTCTAAAGAAGAAATGAATTATTTTTGGATTTTGATTTTATTTTGTTTTGTAAATTTCAAAAGAAAGAAAATATTTTTTTAATTTTGTTTTTTGTTTTTTGAATTTTGGGAGAAAGACTTCTAATAAAAGGTAGAAAATAGTTTTTTGGATTTTGATTTGATTTGTTTTCTTTTTTCGAATGAAAGACTTCTACAAAGAAAATATTTTTTTAATTTTGTTTTTTGTTTTTTGAATTTTGGGAGAAAGACTTCTAATAAAAGGTAGAAAATAGTTTTTTGGATTTTGATTTGATTTGTTTTCTTTTTTCGAATGAAAGACTTCTACAAAGAAAATATTTTTTTAATTTTGTTTTTTGTTTTTTGAATTTTGGGAGAAAGACTTCTAATAAAAGGTAGAAAATAGTTTTTTGGATTTTGATTTGATTTGTTTTCTTTTTTCGAATGAAAGACTTCTACAAAGAAAATATTTTTTTAATTTTGTTTTTTGTTTTTTGAATTTTGGGAGAAAGACTTCTAATAAAAGGTAGAAAATAGTTTTTTGGATTTTGATTTGATTTGTTTTCTTTTTTCGAATGAAAGACTTCTACAAAGAAAATATTTTTGGGTGTAAAGTTTTTTTTTATTTGTTTTATTTGTTTGAGAGTTTCTAAGAAAAGACTCCTAAAGAAAGAATTAAAGGTAAATATTTTTTGGATTTGTTTTTAAAAAAATATTGGGGGCCGAAACCGATGAGGTTTGCCTACGTATCTCACATCCGATGAGAATCAGACCCGCGTAGTTCAGTCAGAAAAGCATGATTTTTAAAAAAAAATAATTGGCATATTTTTGAAATGATTCCATTTTTTTCAAACTTTCAGTAGAGTTTTGGGATTTTCAAATACCTGGATTTTCAAAAACAGGGTAAATTTCTCTCTTGCCTCACTCTTGGTCTTTTCTTGATTTGCTTTCCCTATTTTAGAAACCGGTCAACATGCAAGCCGAAACAAACAAATGCACAAGTAGCACATAAGATGCATCAGGATGGTCTTTTGATTTGGGTACACCTGTCCTAGACGAACCCAATCCCTGTGTTGAGTCCCCAAAATTGAATACACGCGATGCAAACAAACGTACCTACTATGGATCCGATATGAGGCTATGTTATTCTAAGTTTAAATCTTGGGTGTATTATTCTAGACCTGGCATACCCGAGCAAACAACTCGAGCCGGAGGGGGGGGGGGAGCGTACCGGGAATACAGAAACTTCACCGGCTTTGCAACTTGTCCGATCCTCTTTCTAAAATTAGGGGTATGACTCTAAGAGAAAAGAAGCCACGCGAAGCGCACACTTCCAAGAAGATTTAGAAGACTCAGAGAGAAAAAGGGTTTTGTAACAGTTTATATACAGTTCACACAATATCTAAGCGGTAAAAACTGGTATTTAGCATGTCACGACCCAATTTCACCTATAGGTCGTGATGGCGCCCAACACTACAGCTAGACAAGCCAACTAGTAATTTAAACATACATCAATTATTTTCAAAATAATTTTCTAAGTAATATTTTTATTATTTTACTAGCAATATTAAAGAAAATATAAAAGATACCGATTAATTTAAATCCAAGATACATAATCAACTTCCAATTCTAACAATGTGTGTGCCAAGACCTGGTGTCACAAGTGTATGAGCATCTAGTAGATTATATAAAACTCCAAATAGTGTCTGAAATAAAATAGACAGAATGTAAATACAAGAAGAGGCACTGGTAGCTGCCAAACAGCTGAGAAAGGCAGCTCACCACTACGCCTCTGAATAACGTGGGTGTAATATGATAGGTCCTCCACTAGTACTCGCCTCAGGTTCTGCACAAAAAGTGCAGCAAGTATAGTAAGAGTACGTAAACAACGTGTACTCAGTAAGTATCAAGCCTAATTTCGAAGTGGTAGAGACGAGATGACCGACTTTGACACTCACTAAGGGTCAATAATAATAATTGAAATAAAAATAGAATATCTAAATCAACATGTTTCACAGAGTTAAGAATAATTTTATTTAACCAGCAGAATAATTAAATTCCTTCAAATGCAACAATTTCTAATCTATTAATTAAATTCACAAGCTGCAATTAAAGATCAAAGTCTCGTGTAATTATTATTATTATTATTAGGCACGATTACTGCTGAGGTCGTACGATCCGTTCCAAAGTGTCGTGTACACTGCCGAGGGACGTGCGGCGCAATCCGTAGATGTATCTATCCTGCCGAGGTGTTCGGCCCGCTCCACAAGGAAGGACGACATTTTTTATGTACCTCCAGAAGGAGAGTATATTTATTATAAGATCAATTCGAGAGGATGAACAGTTTCTTTTAACAATTAATTAATTTAAACAGAAAATTAAGCATATGAGATTTTCATCTTTTAATATGTTTCCCTAACAATTCACAATAGATATATCAATTAATTTTTAATTAAACAAAGAATACCATTTACACAAGTAATTCATGATTGAGTCCTAAACTACCCGGACTTTTAGCATAAATAGTAGCTATGCACGGACTCGTCACCTCGTGCGTACGTAGCCCCCGCAATTAGCATAATTATTTAATTTAATCACCTATGGGGTAAATTCCCTCTCACAAGATTAGACAAGAGACTTACCTCGTCTTGCTCTAATTTAATCTACTAGTAGACCATTTCCTCGATTATCCAACTCTGTTTGGGTCGAATCTAGCCAAAAATAATTCGATACAATCACTAAAAATTATTGGAATCAATTACATAAGAAAATACTACATTTTTCAATATAAATCCGAAATTAACTCAAAAATAGCCCATGGGGCACACGTCTCAGAATGCGATGAAAGTTACGAAATATGAATGCCCACTCAACCTCGAGTCTACCCATACCAAAATTACTAAATTCAGATAACAATTCGGCCCTCAAATCCTCAAATCTATCCAAGAGGGTTTTCAAACTTTTCCAACTTAATTCACCCATTAAATGATAAAAACAATGATGGATTCGGGCAATTTAACCAATATTGAGTTAAGAACACTTACCCCATTGTTTATTATGAAAATCTCTCGAAAATTGCCTAAATCCGAGCTCCAAATCGTTAAAAATCCATTTTCAGAACTTAAACTCTCTGCCCAATAATTTCTTCTACGCGATCGCGTAGCACAAGTTTTCACTGCCCAGAAAATAACCCTACGCGATCGCAAACTATCCCACGCGATCACAAAGTTCAAACCTAAAGGACCACGCGATCACAAACGATTTCACGCGATCGCGAAGCACAAACACGTGGCCTTCCCTGCTACACCACTTTCCCCTATGCGATCACAAACAATGCCACGCGATCACGATGCACAAACTAGCCCAACCTACGCGATCGCGGACTTGCCCACGCGATCGCATAGAACAAATGTTTTTGTTGCCCAATTAAGCCTACGTGATTGCAACCCCATTCACGCGATCGCGTAGAACAAATTCACCTCTGCCCAAATTACCCTACGCGATTGCAGACAGACTTACGCGATCGCGTATAAGGAAATCAGAAGAAAATTCCAGCAGCTATCAGCAATCTCCCAAAAGCCAAAAATGATCCGTTAGCCCTCCGAAACTCACCCGAGCCCCTCGGGACCTCAACCAATTATACCAACAAGTCCCAAAACATCATATGAACTTAGTCGAACACTCAAATCACACCAAACAATGCTAAAAGCACGAATCATCCTCCAATTCAAGCTTAATGAAACTTAAGATTTTCAACTTCTACATTCGGTAACGAAACCTATCAAATCAAGTCTGATTGACCTCAAATTGTGCACACAAGTCATAAATAACATGAAGGAGCTATGAAAATTTTCGAAACTGGATTCCGACACCGATATCAAAAAGTCAACTCCCCGGTCAAACTTCCAAACTTAAATTCTTGTTTTAGCCATTTTAAGCCTAATTTAACTACGGACTTCCAAATACAATTCCGAACACGCTCCTAAGTCCAAAATCACCATACGGAGCTACTGGAACCGTCAAATCCCGATTCCGGGGTCGTTTTCTCAAAAATGTTGACCGAAGTCAAACTTTGCATTCTAAGGCCAACTTAAGGAACCAAGTGTTCCGATTTTAACCCGAACACTCCCAAATCTAGAACCAACCATCCCCGCAAGTCATAACATATTATAAGCACATATAGGGAGTTGTATTAAGGGAACGGGGTTCTAAAAGTCAAAAGGACCGGTTAGGTCATTACATTCTCCACCTCTTAAACAAACGTTCGTCCTCGAACGGGTTTAGAATTTACGTGGAGTGCTGAATAAGTGTGCATATATGCTCATCATGTTTTCCTCGGCCTCCTAAGTCGCTTCCTCGACTGGTTGGCCCCTCACACTGGACTTTTACTGCAAAAATCCTCTTGGACCTCAACTGGCGAACCTGTTTATCAACAATGGCATCTGGTTCTTCTTCATAGCCCAAACTATTATCTAGTTGAACTGTGCTGAAGTTTAGCACATGTGATAGGTCAGCATGATACTTCCGGAGCATAGATACATGGAAAACCGGATGAACTCCTGATAGACTGGGAGGCAATGCAAGCTCATAAACAACTCCCCAACTCGTCTCAACACCTCAAATGGGCCTATAAACCTTGGGCTCCATTTTCCTTTTCCCCAAATCTCATGATTCCCTTCCTCGAAGAAACTTTCAAGAGAACTTTTTCACCCACCATAAATGATAAATCACGTGCTTTGTGATCTGCGTAGCTCTTCTGTCTGGACTACGCTGTATGAAGTCGCTCCTGAATCAACGTTACCTTTTCCAAGGCATCTTTCACCAAATCAGTACCATATAACTTAGACTTACCGGGCTCAAACCATCTGATGGGCGAACGATATAGCCGACCATATAAAGCCTCAAATGCACCCATCTCGATGCTGTATTGGTAACTGTTATTATATCAAACTCGGACAAAAGCAAGAAACGATCCCACTGACCTCCAAAGTCAATCAAACATGACCTGATCATATCCTCCAAAATCTGAATTGTTCGCTCTGACTGCCCGTCGGTCTGCGGATGAAAGGTTGTGCTGAGCTCTACACGGGTCTCCAATTCACTATGTACTGATCTCCAGAAATGTGAAGTAAACTGAGAGCCTCTATTTGATATGATCGAAATTGGCACACCGTGCAACCTAACTATCTCCTCAATATATATCTAGGGCAACCTCTCTGAAGTATGCGTAGTCACAATGGGAATAAAGTGTGCCGACTTAGTCAACCTATCGACAATGACCCAAACTGCAACAAACTTTCGCATGGTCCGCGGCAACCCAACTTCAAAGTCCATAGTAATACGTTCCCATTTCCACTCTGGTATAGTCATCTGCTGAAGTAGGCCACCTGGCCTCTGGTTCTCATATTTAACTTTCTGGCAATTTAGACACCTAGCTACATACTCAACTATGTCCTTTATCATTCGTCGTCACCAATAATGCTGCCTAAGTCACGATACATCTTCGTAGCACCTGGATGAATAGAATACCAAGAACTGTGTGCCTCCTCCATGATCGTTTTCCTCAGTTCATCCACATTAGGAACACATAGATGATCCTGGAGTCATAGAACACCATCCGCTCCAATAGTAACTTCCTTGTCACCACCCCGTAGTACCGTTTCTCGAAGAACCATTAAGTGTGGATCATCATACTGACTAGCCTTGATCTGCTCAAATAGTGAAGACTGGGCTACAATACATGCAAGAACTCGGCTGGGCTCTGAAATGTCCAGCTTCACAAGTCTGTTAGCCAAGGACTGAATATCCCAAGCTAATGGCCTCTTCTCTGCTGAAATGAAAGCCAAACTACCCATACTCTCCTCCTTCCTACTCAAGGCATCTGTAACCACATTTTCTTTGCCCGGATGATATAAGATAGTAATATCATAATGTTTCAGTAACTCCAGCCATCTGCGCTGCCTCAAATTTAGGTCCCTTTGCTTGAACAAATGTTACAAACTGCGATGGTCAGTGTAAACCTCACAAGACACCCCATAAAGATAATGCCTCCAAATCTTAAGAGCGTGAACAATCGCAGCTAACTCCAAATCAGACACCAGATAATGCTTCTCGTGGGGCTTGAGCTGAAGTGAAGCATATGCAATAACTTGCCCTTCCTGCATCAATATACAACCCAAGCCAACGCGTGAAGCATCACAATACACTGTATACATTCCCAAACCGGAAGGTAACACTAACACTGGTGCTGTAGTCAATGCTATCTTGAGCTTCTGAAAGCTCACCTCACAATCATCAGACCATCGGAACAAAGCACCCTTATGGGTTAATTTGGTCAAAGGTGCTGCAATAGATGAAAAACCTTCCACGAACCGACGATAATAACCTGCTAAACCTAGAAAACTCCTAATCTCAGCCGCCCAAGTAGGACGATGCCAATTCTGAACTGCCTCAATATTTTTTGGTATCAACCTTAATGCCCTCGCCCTATACAATATGCCCCAAAAATGCTACAGACTCTAGCTAGAACTCACATTTGGATAACGTAGCATATAGCTTTTGTTCCCGCAACGTCTGAAGCACTACTCTCATATGCTTCTCGTGCTCCTCCTTACTACGCGCGTAAATCAAAATGTCATCAATGAAGACAACGACAAACGAATCAATAAATGGCCTGAATACCCTATTCATCAAATCCATAAATGCTGACGGGGCATTAGTTAAACCGAAAGATATCACTAGAAACTCAAAATGACCATATCTAGTATGAAAAGCAGTCTTTGGAACATCCGAATCCCGAATCTGCAACTGATGGTACCCCGACCTCAAGTCGATCTTAAAGAACACCCTTGCACCTTAGAACTGGTCAAATAAGTCATCAATACGCGGTAACAGGTACTTGTTCTTAATAGTGACTTTGTTCAATTGACGATAATCAATGCACATTCGCATCGTTCCATCATTCTTCTTCACAAATAATACAGGTGCACCCCAAGGTGAAACACTCGGTCTGACGAACCCTTTGGCTAGTAACTCCTCAAGCTGTTCTTTCAATTCTTTTAATTCTTTCGGAGCCATGCGATACGGTGGGATAGATATAGGCTGGGTATCTGGAGCCAAGTCAATACAGAAATCAATATCACGATCAGGTGGCATGCCTGGAAGATCTGAAGGAAATACATCAGAGAACTCCCAAACTACAGGCACTGAATCAATAGCCGGAGTCTCTATAGGAGTGTCCCGAACATAAGCTAGATAAGATAAACAACCCTTCTCAACCATGTGTTGAGCCTTCATAAAAGAAATAACTCGATTAAATGAACTAACAGACGAACCCTTCCACTCCAGCCTAGGAAATGCTGGAATAGCCAAGGTAATAGTCTTGGCATGACAATCTAGAATAACATGATATGGAGATAACCAGTCCATACCTAGGATGATTTCAAAATCGATCATCTCAAGCAATAAGAGATCTGCTCTATTTCATAACCATAGAATATAATAATACAGGACCGGTAGATCCGATTCACAACAACAGAATTGCCCACAGGAGTGGACACATAAACATGAGTACTCAAGGACTCACGAGAAACACCTAGAAATTGAGCAAATAGAGATGACACATAGGAATATGTAGATCCTGGATCAAATAATACGGAGGCATATTTGCCGCAAACAGAAATAATACCTGTAATCATGGCATCTGAGGCCTCTGTATCTGGTCTGGCCGGAAAAGCATAGAACCGAGCAGGAGCGCCAATTGGCTTGCCTCCGCCTGGCTGACCTCCACCTCTAGGACGGCCCCTACCTACCTGTCCTCCACCTCTTGGAGGTCGGATTATTGGTGGAGCAACAGGTGCGGTAATCATAGGCTACTGACCTTACTGCACTGGCCTACCCCGAAGCCTGGGGAAGAATCTCCGTATGTGACTGGGATTTCCGCACTCGTAACAACTCTTCGGTAAAATGGGCTACTGACTAAGAATTTGGCCTTGATGAACTGAATACCCACTGGAAGTACACTGAATAGCTGGTGGGTGATAAGAACCCTCTGCATAGCACTGAAATACGGTTGCACTGGAGGACCGCGAGGAGGCGGTGGTGCTGGATATGGGGGCCTGCTGGACTGTCCTCTCACGAACTGACCTCTTCCCCAAACGGAACACCTCTGAACTCTCCAGAGTATCTAAACCGCTTATCTCTCGTAACCTGCTCTCGGCTACGCTGACGCACACCCTTAATTCGCTGGGCTATCTCCACGACTAGCTCATAAGAAGTACCTATCTCAACCTCTCGGGCCATAGTGGCCCGAATGCCAGTATGTAAACCCGCAAGAAATCTCCTTACTCTCTCCGCCTCAGTAGGGAGTATCATAAGTGCATGGCGAGATAACTCAGAGAACCTCGTCTCATAATCGGTCACTGACACTGCTCAAACTGAAGCCGCAACCCTTCCCTCTTGGAGGGTGGAATATACCTGTCCAGGAAGATACAGGTGAACCTTTTCCAAGTCATGGGAGGAGAATATGCTGGTTTGCCCAGAATATAAGACTTCCACCATCTACAGGCTCTGCCCTCTAGCTGAAAAGTAGCAAAGTCAACCCAATGAGACTCCAATATCCTCATTTTGTGCAGTCTGTCCATGCACCGATCAATAAAGTCCTGGGGATCCTCATATTGCTCACCCCCAAATACAGGACGATGAAGTAGTGCACCTTGGGTCTAATATACAATAGCTGCCTGCCCATGAGCCTGTGCGGTAGGGGTCTGTGCTCCCCCGCCCGCCTGAGATGTGGCTGGGTCTACGGGAAATAAACTGGCCTGAGTCATATTGTTCATGAACCGCAACATACGACCCATGAAATTCTGGAATCCCGGTGCAGATGTGAAATCCACCGGAGCTGGCTCTGCCACAGGCACCTCACCCTGTTCCTCAATAATGGGATTCTTTGCTGGACCCACTGGCGGCATAACTGGAATAGTCTTGGGATGTCCTCGCCCCTTACCACGAGCTAGAGCCCTCCCTCGGCCTCTACCTCGGCCTCTAGCAACTGGGGGAGTAGCTCTTTCTTGGTCTGGAACCTCATTAGAGCGCGTTCTCACCATCTGTGAGAGAATAAGAGAAAGATATTTAGTACTACATTAATTGCACGATGGAATATGAAGAAAGGTAGTTTCCTAACACCTTATAGCCTCTCGAAGATAAGTACAGACGTCTCCGTACTGATCCACAAGACTCTATTAGGTCTGCTCATAACTTGTGAGACCTACGTGAACCTAGTGCTCTGATACCATGTTGTCACGACCCAATTTCATCTATAGGTCGTGATGGCACCCAACACTACAGCTAGGCAAGCCAACTAGTAATTTAAACATACATCAATTATTTTCAGAATAATTTTCTAAGTAATTGTTTTATTATTTTACTAGCAATAGTAAAAAAATATAAAAGATACCGATTAATTTAAATCCAAGATAAATAATCAACTCCCAATTCTTCCAATGTGTGTGCCAAGACCTGGTGTCACAAGTGTATGAGCATCTAGTAGATTATACAAAACTCGAAATACTGTCTGAAATAAAATAGACAGAATGTAAATAGAAGAAGAGACACTAGTAGCTGCAGAATGGCTCAGAAAGGCAGCTCACCACTACACCTTTCGATAACGTGGGTGTAAGATGATAGGTCCTCCACTAGTACTCACCTCAGGTCCTTCACAAAGAGTGCATCAGGTGTAGTATGAGTACGTAAATAATGTGTACCCAGTAAGTATCAAGCCTAATATCGAAGTGGTAGAGACGAGATGGACGACTTTGACACTCACTAAGGGTCAACAATAGTAATTAAAATAAAAATAGAATATCTAAATCAACATGTTTTACATAGTTAACAATAACTGTATTTAACCAGCAGAAATAATTAAATTCTTTCAAATGCAACAATTTCCAATCTATTATTAAATCCACAAGCTGCAATTAAAAATCAAAGTCTCGTGTAATTATTATTATTATTATTAGGCACGACTACTGCCGAGGTCATATGGCCCATTCCAGAGTGTCGTGTACACTGCCGAGGGACATGCGGCGCGATCTATAGATGCATCTATCCTGCCGAGGCGTTCGTCCCGCTCCACAAGAAAGGTGAACATTTTTTTATATACCTCCGGAAGGAGAATATATTTATTATAAGATCAATTCGAGAGGATGAACAGTTTCTTTTAACAATTAATTAATTTAAACAGAAAATTATGCATATGAAATTTTCATCTTTTAATATTTTTCCTTAACAATTCACAATATATATATATATATATATATCAAATAATTTTTAATTAATCAATTAATTTTTAATTAAACAAAAAATACAATTTACACAAGTAATTCATGATTGAGTCCTAAACTACCCAGACTTTTAGCATAAATTGTAGCTACGCACGGACTTTCGTCACCTCGTGCGTACCTAGCTCCCGCAAAATGCATAATTATTTAATTTAATCACATATGGGGTAAATTCTCCCTCACAAGATTAGACAAGAGACTTACGTCGTCTTGCTCCAATTTAATCTACTAGCAGACCCTTTCCTCGATTATCCAACACTGTCTGGCTCTAATCTACCCAAGTATAATTCGATACAATCACTAACAATTATAGGAATCCATTCCATAAGAAAATACTACATTTTTCAATAAAAATCCAAAATTAACTCAAAAATAGACCGTAGGGCCCACGTCTCAGAATCCAGCTAAAGTTACGAAATATGAACGCCCACTCAACCATGAGTCTACCGATATCAAAATTACTAAATTCCGATAATAATTCGGCCCTCAAATCCTCAAATCTATCCAAGAGGGTTTTCAAACTTTTCCAAATTAATTCACCAATTAAATAATAAAAACAGTGATGGATTCGGGTAATTTAACTAATATTGAGTTATAAATACTTACCCCATTGTTTTCTCTAAAAATCTCGCAACAATCGCCCAAATCGTTAAAAATGGAAAATGGGACGAATGCTGAACTTAAACTCTCTGCCCAGTGATTTCGTCCGCGCAATCGCGAACTTCCTCAGACGATCGCGTAGCATAAGTTTTCACTACCCTGAAAATAACCCTAGCGATCGCAAACTATCCCACACGATCGCAAAGTTCAAACCTTCAGGCCCACGCAATCGCGAACTATTTCACACGATCGCTAAGAACAAGCGTGTGGCCTTCCATGCTACTCCATTTTCCCCTATGCGATCGTAAATAATGCCACGCGATCGCGATGCACAGACTGACCCAACCTACGCGATCGCGTGCTTGCCCACACAATCGCATAGAACAAATATTTTTGTTGCCCCATTCACGCGATCGCGTAGAACAAATTGATCTCTGCCTAAATTACCCTATGCGATCGCAGACAGACTTACGCGATCGCGTATAAGGAAATCAGAAGAAAATTCCAGCAGCTATCAGCAATCTCCCAAAAGCCAAAATGATCCGTTAGCCGTTCGAAACTCACCCGAGCCCCTCGGGACCTCAACAAATTATACCAACAAGTCCCAAAATATCATACGAACTTAGTCGAACCCTCAAATCACACCAAACAATGCTAAAACCACGAATCATCCTCCAATTCAAGCTTCATGAAACTTAAGATTTTCAACTTCTACATTCGGTACCGAAATCTATCAAACCAAGTCCGATTGACCTCAAATTTTACACACAAGTCATAAATGACATGACGGAGCTATGAAAAGTTTTGGAACTAGAGTCCGACCCCGATATCAAAAAGTCAACTCCCAGATCAAACTTCCAATCTTATATTCTTGTTTTAGCCATTTCAAGCCTAATTTAACTAGAGACTTCCAAATAAAATTCCGAACACGCTCCTAAGTCCAAAATTAACATACGGAGCTATTGGAACCGTCAAATCCCGATTCCGGGGTGATTTTCTCAAAAATATTGACCGAAGTCAAACTTAGCATTCTATGGCCAACTTAAGGAACCAAGTATTTCGATTTCAACCCGAACACTCCCAAATTCTGAACCAATCATCCCCGCAAGTCATAATTTATTATAAGAACATATATGGAGTTTTATTTAGGGGAAAAGGGTTCTAAAAGTCAAAATAACCGATTGGGTCATTACATAGCACATTAGACTCAAACACGTAAAAAAATAGGATAATAAGCAAAAGCCAAATATAATAGTTATTCTAAGCTCGAAATTTGAACCCTGAACCAGACATTCTGGGTTCATTTCCCCAGCAGAGTCGCCAGAGCTATCACACCTTCCTTTTCCCGAGGGATAGGGAGTTTTTTCAATTTAAGTGATATTATTAAAATGGGATTATTTTATTTTTATTTTTTTAAGAGTCGCCACTTGGAATATATGTTATGGTGTCCCAAGTCACAGATTTATTTTAAAATACCAAATTGAGGAAATTGACTCTTATTTATGGTCTGCGAACACAGGAGATCGGGTAAGGAATTATGTTAACTCAGGAGAAGGTGTTAGGCATTCTCGGATTCCGTGATTTTAGCACGGTCACTTCAATCATACCTGGCTTAATTGTTAATTACGTGTTTAAGAACCTATGTGCGTTTTCTCTTTTACCGCTTTTAAATTAAGGCATTATGGATTTATCTTTGAAACGGATCACGTGTGCGTGAATCCATTTTGTTTGGGGCACTAAAATCATGTCACGCGTACGTGTACACAATTAATCACGCTTTATTATACTTAAGAATTATTTGGCCAAAGTCGCGTGAACGCGTACGTTGATTTATTTTGGGAATCATAATTATGTCACGCGAACGTGTACACAATCACAATAGTAAATTAAAAACCTGCCTAAGTATTCTACGAATGTTTCATGAGTTGATTATTTTCCTAAGATTTTAGATTATTGAGAAATTCAAGAATTATGTAATTATTGATGGAAAATGTAATAAATTAGTTATGGAAAGACGAGCTATCTTGTTCAATTATTTAAGTAAAAGGGCTAGAATTGTTATACTGGATCGGATGAAGTTCAACTTTTTGAGGCCCAAATTCTTCTCTTTCATTATAGTCCAAAACTAAACTATCATATGTCAACCATTCCCAACTAATTGCCAAATCTTTACGGCCCAAGACACATTTACAAACAAATCACATGGCCTAATATATAACTAATTAACCAAATATAAACTCTAAAATTTAATCAGCAAAACAATCAAAACTCATGGCAAATCAGGATATGAACCAATGCAAATTCTTCAACAAATACCACAAGCAAACACATAAACAAAAATTCGTAAACAAACATAATGAAAAGATCGAACAAAAAATATAAATAGAAAGAGGCAAGAATGGACCTCAATCATCCGCAATTTTCATTTAAAATGGGAGCTCTCAAATCTAAGTAGAATGAAAAGATTCGACTTAATACTTCTGCTAGAGATCTAAACCAAGATCGGAGGCTTCTAAAGGCGATATCACCGGAATCTCGAACCGGCAAACTCGAACATCATCTCACTTTAACGATGGTTTTGGAACTGATTTGGAAGTTCTTTTCGAGCTATTTCGCAGCTGGTTTTGCTCCTCCCTTTTTGCTGGATTTTTCGAAAGAAAGAAGAAGAAAGAATGATACGAGTAGCAATTCCCTTAGCGTAGAAGAAGAAAATTTTTTTCTCTCAATTCCCTCCTCCTTTTTTTCTCTCTTTTTTCTCCTTCTCCCCCCTTTCCCCTTACATTTATCTTTTATTTATAGAAAACAAATCCAGAATTTTTTCAGATTTGTTTAATTATTTTATTATTTTTTAATTAAAACAAATTTCCACTTCCTATTTTTCTTCTTTTTTACAACAAATAAATTCCCCACTTTCCTTTACTTTTATTTTTTAATTTCTCACTTTTTTTACTTTTTTTTATTTTCCACTTATTTTACTTTTTTTTATTTTCACTTATTTTACTTTTCTTTTTTAAAATTCCACTTATTTTACTTTTCTTTTTTGTTTTAATTTCCACTTACTTTTACTTTTCTTTTTTAATTACAACTTTCTTTTTCTTTTCATTTTTAAAATTTCCATATTCTTTTACTTTTATAGTTTTAATTTTCCACTTTCTTTTACTTTTTTATTAAACAATTTTCACCAACTTTTACTTTTACTTTTTTCTTCCATACTTTTAATTTTCCTATTATTTTATTCCCATCCGAAAATTAAAAAAAAATATTTAATTTTTTCGGTTTTGTTTTAATTTAATTTATTTTAAAATAAAGATAAAAAATAAAAATAATACTAATAGTAATAATTTGATCTTTTAAATTATTTTTAATTCTTACCCTATATAAAACAAATGTAACAAAGCTAAAACTATATATACTAAATGTTTAAAAATAACTACATTGCAGAATGTGGTAAAAATTTAAATATAGTAAAATATTAGGTGCTCATATGCTTAAGACTCTTAATTGGTCATATGTGTACCTAAAGCCTTGATTGGAAATGTCTTACTGTTGATAACCTATAAATATATGAAAGAAGTATGAAATGCGATGATTGATATAAGTGAAAGTTATACTTGTGGCCAATGGAATTAAAAGATGCGAAAGAAGTATGAAATGCGATGATTGATATAAGTGAAAGTTATACTTGTGGCCAATGGAATTAAAAGATGCGAAAGAAGTATGAAATGCGATGATTGATATAAGTGAAAGTTATACTTGTGGCCAATGGAATTAAAAGATGCGAAAGAAGTATGAAATGCGATGATTGATATAAGTGAAAGTTATACTTGTGGCCAATGGAATTAAAAGATGCGAAAGAAGTATGAAATGCGATGATTGATATAAGTGAAAGTTATACTTGTGGCCAATGGAGCCAATGAAATGAAATGATGTGAGAAAGGTTATGAAATGAGCCTTGATTAAACTATTCTAAATTGACTTAAAAAATAGAATTGTCTAAAAGTCTATAAACTCAAGTCATGCTCATATGTGGCTGTTTTAACAAACGTTATGATTTGTGAGTATTTTCAATGTGTTTTACGTTCTTTGCATATTCGTGAGTGGAAATTGTGTATTGCCCTTTGTGGGAAAAAATGTGTCAAGAATAAATGGTGTGTTATTTGCTGATAATTTTAACTTGCGCATGAATTGCCAATCATTTTACTCCATTTCTCGAAAAGAAATCTATGGTGCTTAAATTGTTCATTCTAATGAACTTAAAGTTGTGATTTCCGGAATATTATATGTATATTGATATTTATGATGATGATACATGAGAGGGAAGAAATAAAAGTGTGGAATAATAAATATGGCTACCGTGCCTTGAATAAAGAATCTTGTGAATGGCCAAAAGAGCCAAGGAAATATTGTTGTTGTTATTGGTTGAAAATATTAATGGAGATTTATACAATGTGGAAGATGATGAGGTAAATACATTTGCACCTATGTTATTTTTGTGAATTATTCCTCTTATTTGGGATGAGATTGATGTGATAACATTGTTCATCTTAATTGGTATAAGATTGATTGATATAAAAGGTTTGATATCTCGAATAAGATAGCTTAGCCGACCGGGTCGTGATCGGACACCATGTCGCACACATGGTGATGATTGTGCTGGAAATTGTAATTGAAATTGAGATTTTGGTTGATGTCTTCAAATAAGACAGCCTAGCCGATCGGGTCATGATTGGACTCCGTGCTAAAATTACGGTGGTATTGGTATTGATAGTAATTGTGGTTGATTCTCTAATGAGATAGCCTAGCCGATCGGGTCGTGATCGGACTCAGTACTAAAATTATGGTGGTATTGGTATTGATAGTAATTGTGGTTGATTCTTTAATGAGATAGCCTAGCCGATCGGGTCGTGATAGGACTCCGTGCTAAAATTATGGTGGTATTGGTATTGATAGTAATTGTGGTTGATTCTTTAATGAGATAGCCTAGCCGATCGGGTCGTGATAGGACTCCGTGCTAAAATTATGGTGGTATTGATATTGATAGTAATTGTAGTTGATTCTCCGAGTTTGGGGCATGACAGATGAATCATTATACCATTGGGAGTTTTCTTGATTTGCAAGCTAGGGAAGAAATTTAGCTCACCCATTATACTCATCTAAAATTCACTTCCTATAAACTTTGCAAACTTACTACACAAAAACTAATTAGTAGCGCCAAAAATTATATCATCATTATAAACCTAAACAATCAACAAGATTTTACCTTTTCTCTTTAGAAACAAAAAGTTTTCAATTTTACCTCTTATGAACCTACTCTCAAGGAAATGTTTTGATAATCTTTCATACCACCCCCTATATGCTTGTCTCAATCCGTACAATTCCTTGTCTAACTTGTAGACATGGTCAGAAAACACATGACCTTCAAATCCTAGAGGTTAACACACAAAACTTCCTCCTTCAAATACCCATTAAGGAAAGCACTTTTAATATCCACTTGGCACAATTTGAACTTTACATATGTCGCAAAAGCAATGATACCTCCATTCTTGCAATAGATGCAAAAGTCTCATTATAGTATATTCATTCTTCTTGATTGTACCCCTGTACTAACAATCTTGCCTCATTAGTAACGTGTAATTACCCGATCGGTCATTTTATATATTTGAGCCCCTATTTATCCATTTGATATTTTTCGTGTGGTTAATTATTATTTTGTGACTTGTGGGACTGGTTGGTTTAGTTTCGGGAAGGTTTTGGGGGTGAATTGGAACACTTAGTTCCATGGTTGGAAGCTTAAGTTAAAAAAGTTTACCAAGGTTTGACTTATGTGTTAACAACCTTGGATTCATATTTTGATGGTTCCAATAGGTTCGTATGATGATTTTGAATTTAGGCATATGCCCGAATTTGGATTCGGAGGTTCCTAGGATGATTTGGCTCTTTTTGGCGAAAGTTGGCAATTTGAAGATTTGGAAATTTCATAAGTGTGACCATGCGATGACTTTGTGGCTATAGGAATAAGATTGTTGTTCTGGGACTTGGAATATGTCCATTGTTTTTAAACGTGTATGCAATTTTTGGTATCATTCCAAGTTGGTTTGGTAAGAATCAGACGCTTGGTTGTGAACATTAAAGTTCTTGAGTTTCATAGCTTGTATGATGCATTTTGGTGTTCGATTCGTGGTTTTGTACATTATTTTGATGTTCCAAGCTTGAGAGCTAGTTCGTAGGAGGTTTATGTACTTGTGTGGATGTTTAGTTTGGGGCCCGAATAGCTTAGGTGAGTTTCAGATTGATTTCAGAGTGGTTTGGTGATGTTTCAGTTGTGCTGGTGTTGCAGGCCTTGCATTTGCGAAGGTCTGCTCGCATTTGCGAAGGACCACACCTTGTCTCATTTGCGAAGGGGTGGCTGCCAAGGTTGACCTCGCATTTGCGAGGTAATTGTTCACATTTGTGACATTGGATGGAACCAAGAAACATTGCAATTGCGGAGTCTGGGGTCGCAATTGCGACATTTCTAGGGGCAGTCTGGGTTCGCATTTGCGATCCCAGGGTCGCATTTGCAGTGATTGCATTTGCGAACCTCTGGTCTCAAATGCAACCTCTCCATCTGGTTAATAGCTGAGTATTTAGGTACATAGACCCATTCTATCATATTTTGAACCTTAGACTTGGTGAGGGGCAATTGTTGAAGAAGGTTTTTACACAAAGCTATTGGGTAAGTGGTTTTCACTTGACTATATTTTGAAAACAAAACAATTAGGATTTGAGAGTCTAGTTGGACTTAGTTTTGAAAACTAATCACATATTTGGACTCGTGGGGTTACGACTACTCGAAATCGACCCCTTCCCTCAAGTTTTGACCGTGTGGGCCCAGGGTTGACTTTTGTTAAATTTTTGGAAATTGGGTAAATATTGAAACTTTATTGTTTAGAATTGATTCCTTTAGTATTATTGGATCTTAATTAGTCATTTTTGGCAAGACTTTAGTTGGACGAAGGTGAATTTTAAAGGAAAGGCATTTTTAAAGTATTGATTCGACTTGTTTGAGATAAATATCTTGCCTAACGTTGCGTGGAAAAATACCCCTTATGATTTGGCCTTATTTGCTTATTCGTAGTATGTGGGAAACGACATGTATGCGAGGTGACGAGCATGTACATAGGTGCTATGTGTGGCTTATGATAGGATTAGGACTTTGGCTATTAATATGTGTAAATTTAATGATCTGCTTTATATGAAGCATGCTTAATCACTTTGTGACTACATGAACATTATCACTACAATTGATTTAGCCGTAGTCATACTTTGTATGTTGAACACCCATCTAAAGTTTTATTATTGGCATGTCTTTGAGCACCCTGTTGATAAGTTATGAGCTTATATCATTGATGAAAGATTTGGCATAATGCTTTGTGATAATTATGGCACATATGGACATGTTGAGCGTATTTATTGGGTCATGGCACAAGGTCTTTGTCGTGCGATTGTAACTATTATGAAGCGCATGGGGCGAAATTAGGATGTCATTTGTTCTGGTTGCCCATGTGGCCAAATTAAGGCGGCGATATGCGCATGTGGCGAAATAAGGGTGGCATTATTAATGATGTCATATGACTCTTTGGGGGTGATTCTCTTGATGATGTGCATGTGATGAAACATGGATGATATTTTGATCATATACACATTTTTCTTTAATCACCATCTTGTATTTTTATTAGTTGCTAGTTGAATTTGACATGCTATTATGTGCCTCCAATTCAAGTTGATGATTTGCTGTCAAAGTTGAATTCTCCTACATTGAGTTGTTATCACATGTTCTAACGATATTGATGATATTATATTTCGTTACATATTCTATTTTCAGTTATTGATATATTGCACATGTTTCCTTGACTACTGAGTATCACATGACTTGAACCTCGTCACTACTTTACCGAGGTTAGTCTTGATACTTACTAGGTATTGATTGTGATATACTCATACTACACTTATGCATATTTTGTGCAGATCCAGGTGTTGAAGGCAGCGAATCTGGAGGGTGGGGGTTTACATTGTTCATGAGGATTGAAGGTAGAGCCACATGCTATCTCAGTTCCTTGGATTTTCATCCTTTATGTTGATACTTTTAATTTTACATTCAAACAATATTGTTTTTGAATTATCCTTATATAGTCAGTTAGAGCTTATAACTTTGTACTACCTAGTTCTGGAAAGTTGTATTGAGTAACGCCATTTTGGCTTGTGTTAACTTGATTTCCGCTTTTATATTTGATTCAGCCATATCATATCATGTCTCGTTGTTTTTATGTTGTTAAGTGATTGGCTTACCTAGTCTTGGGAGTTAGGTTCCATCATGATCCCTATGATGGGATTTTGGTTGTGAAAAGTTGGTATCAGATTCCTAGGTGTTCTACGAGTCATGAGCAAGTTTAGTAGAATCTTGCGTATCAGTACAAAGATGTCTGTACTTATATTCGAGAGGCTACCAGACTGTTAGAAAATATAACTTTCTTTCATCCTTTATCGTACCGATTTGTTATTCCAAAGTTTGAATCTTTACTCTTCTATTCGCTCACCAATGGTGAGGACACGTTCTGTCAAATAAGTTGGGCATGCACCATCACCCACTATTAGAGCGAGGGGCCTGGGCTGAGGAGGGGAACGTACTACAACTAGATCACCTGCTAGAGAAATAGTTGTGGAACCTCCAGTAGATCCAGTTGAGGATCAGGAGCTCGAGCTGGTTTAGCATGCACCTGAGGCCCTATCGCTACACTAGGACTTCAGGAGACTCTAGCTCACTTCATGAGTATGTTTTGGAGTTTGGCCCAGGCAGGGTTGATTTCGGTCATAACAGCTACTTCACAGGCTGGGGGAGGAACTCAAACTCCTGCCGCCCGTACACTAGAGCAGCCAACTCATGCTTATCAGATATCGGGTGTTATGCTAGTACATCCAATAGTTGTTGTTCTAGTCGAGGTAGGGCCAGTCATGTGTGCTAAGGGGCAGAAGAGGTTGGAGAAGTTTTAGAAACTTCTTCCTCCCCACTTTAGTAGATGGGATTTTGAGGATGCACATGGTTTATTGGATCAGTGTCACCGTATTCTGTGTACGTTGGGTCTGGTCGAGTTTAACAAAGTTGACTTTACTGCTTTTTAGTTGATGGGGCCGACATATAGGTGGTGGCAGACTTATGAGGCGAGTAGGACAACTGGCGCAACACCACTTTATTGGTCCCAATTTTTAGATCTTTTCTTGAGGGAGTTTATTCCACAGACCCGCAGGGATGAGTTGCGTAGTGAGTTTTAAGCATTTGAGCCAGGGGGTATGACTATGTCCGAGTTTGCTATGAGGTTTACAGAGTTATCCCGCCATGCAGTTCCCTTGTATCAAGTGTGAGAGAGAGAGAGAGAGAGAGAGAGAGAGAGAGAGAGAGAGAGAATCCATAGGTTAATTAAGGGACTCACCTTTAGCCTCAGATTTGGGATGGCACGATAGATGGAGACTAATACTACATTCAAGCAGGTTGTGGAGATTGCTAGGAGGTTAGAGCGTGTCCACATGAAGGAGATGGAGGATAGGGAGGCTTAGAAGCCTCATGGTTTCAGAAGATTTAGTTACCCCTACTTTGGGGGCAAGGTACACCATGGCAGAGGTCATTTCCCGTAGTGCTCCCGCTAGCTATGGATCTTAGAGCACTCGTACCGGACAACCATCTTTCAGTGCACCTTTTGTGTGGGGTTCCTATAGTGGTTATTTCAGTGGTCTGGGGCAGACTCAGTACCACCAGCCACCCCCATAGAGAGATTATTTCGAGTGTGGTGATACTAGGTACATTGTGAGAGATTGTCCTAGAGATTGTGATACTCAGGCTTTGATTCCCGCAACAGCTACTACCCCCTACATAGCTAGCAAGAGGTGGAGGACATGCGGGTAGAGGTCGTCCTAGAGGGAATGCAAGGCACGTTGTTATGCTTTCCTTGGTAGGACTACGATAGTCGCGTCAGGTGCAATCATTACAGGTATTGTTCCGGTCTGTCATAGAGATGCTTTCATTTTATTTAATTGGGTTCTACTTATTCGTTAGTGTCTTCCTACTTTGCTTCATATTTGTATATGTCTCGTGATTCTCTAGATACTCATGTTTATATGTCTACGTCCATTGGGGATTCAATTATGATGGATCGTGTCTATCGTTCTTGTTTTGTCACTAGCAGTGGCTACGAGACTAGAGTTGATCTTCTATTGCATAATATGGTGGATTTTGATGAGATTTGGGTAATGGATTGGTTATCTCCATACCATGCCATTCTTGATTGTCACGCTAAGACCGTGATGTTGGAAATGTAGGGGTTTTCAAGGTTGGAATAGAGAGGTTCTTTGGGGGCATATTCCTATAGAGTGATTTCCTTTTTGAAGGATTAACGGATGATTGAGAAGGGGTGTTTGGCGTACTTATCCTTTGTGAGAGATGTTAGTGCTGGTACTTCCATGGTTTTCTTTATTCTCGTGGTAAGGGTCTAGATATGTTCTCTCCATACCTACTGGACATGCCACCCGATATGGATATTGATTTTGGCATTGATTTGATACCGGGTACTCAACCTATTCCTATTCCACCATATTGCATGGCTCCAGAAGATTTGAAGGAATTAAATGAACAATTGTAAGAATTATTAGATAAAGGTTTCATCAGGCCTACTGTCTCACCTTGGGGTGCGCTGGTGTTGTTTTTAAGAAGAAGGACGAGTTTATGAGAATGTGTATTGACTATCTGCTATTGAACAAGGTGACCATCAAGAATAATTATCCACTTCCACACATTGATGATTTATTCAATTAACTTCAGGGTGGTAGGGTGTTCTCGAAGATTGACTTAAGGTTGGGATATCTTCAGTTGAAGATGAGGGCTTCGGAGATCCCTAACACTGCTTTCTGAACTCGTTATGGGCATTATGAGTTTTTGGTGATATCTTTTGGCTTGAATAATTCCCCCAAAGCTTTCATGCACTTGATGAGCAGTGTGTTGCACCTTATTTTGCACAGGTCAAAATAAAATACAACTAGTGGTTCTTTTGATGTTGATAAAAGAGTCGCCACTTAATACTTAAGGTATACTAGAGTACCTATAAATCTGTGAATGTCCTAATGTTCTACTAACGAGTGATATTTGGGTAAGGGTTCTATTGTTTCTAAGGGGAAGGTGTTAGGCATCTCCTAAAATCTACCTGAGGTAGCTCCTTAAACTTAGGCTAGGTTCGGGGAAAGAAATGCCTATATCCTAGTTGATCATTAATTAAAATTTCTAAATGGGATTTTTGGAGAAGTGAGAGACATGTTTAAAGCTTGTTTGAAATTCGTCTTTGTTTTGGAGAAATGATGGTATAGTTACCTTTGAAATAGCAATGTTTATTCTGAAAATCTTCTTATTTATGTTTTCAAAAGAAATAAGAATATATGTTCGTATTATATGACAAAGTGTACCTCATCTGTTTATTGAAAGCAATTTTGGGTGAAAAGACTCTGTATATTTCAAAGGGGTAATTGATTTTCTTATAACAACATGGTTCGTTTCATTTGTTTTGAAGATAGTGTGGTTGCCTCATTTGTTTTGAAACAGTTTGGTGCACTTCGAAAATCTTTTAGAGGAGTTTCTATTTTTGACTCATTTTTTAATTCATTTTCCTATTAATCTTATCCGGATTTTGCTGATGCCTGAGACAAAAATAAATTTCGTTAAAAGAAAAATGAAAGATTAGATATCAAAAGCAGTTAACTTCAAGAGCATTCGGATTTTAAAGAACGTCAACATCATTTAAAGGTGATTAATCTTTGAAATCCAACTTACCTTTTTATCTATTAGACTCTGGCTTACCCTAAGGTCTGCCTAATCAATCAAAATAACCACAAATATCCAATAACAATATTGGTCATCCAAACACATATATAAAATTGGAATGATAATAACAACACGTATTTAAGCAAAGTGAGGAAAGTTGGACTCTTCTATGTTGGGCTAGCAAGGCAGCTAGGCCTAGATTGACTCTAGCAGCGGCAGATTTCAGTAAACGAAGAAGCAGTCCAGTTTCCCTAGCCTTGGGCCTGAGTTCCAAATGAACTCAACATGCCCAATCAATCATGCATATAAAAAAAAGAAAATAATTAGCATATATCAACATAAGATGAAGTAAGACAAACTATAACAAGTAATAAAAGAGATCTAAAATATAAAGTTAAATTTTTATTTGTGCTAACCCTATGAAGATTAGTTAAGGCCAGTGGCTAAGGGATTAGGGTAAACCATGTTTATTTATCAAGTTCCCTTATGGACCCCTAACACTTAAGAGTTCACAAGGGTCTCATGGACCGCGAGCAGTACTTGTGCTAGGGAGGGGTGCCTCAACCACAAAGCTACGCTCGCACCCAAATATCCTTGAATATTGACCATTACTCTTCCTCAAAGATTTGATCACAAACAAATGTTAGCTCAATAGATCAACCAACATAGAACATGAAAGGGGCAAATACCAAAGGTTCATCATAAAACCTTTCAATGCCTCACAGAGATACCAATTTGGGAACGAACAACCATATTAAGCATTGCAACCATCCATTAGAGTGCCAAACCATAAAAAACTAAGGACTTAACACAATATTTACCTTGAAATATTATTAACAGTACACAAAATGTAAGAACCTGTCACTATAAGTGGATTATTAAAGTTATGATAGTATCAAAAGGCCTTGATGTGGCTCTAAACCACTACAACATGTAAAAAGCATTCATGAGAATCACTAATGTTACACAATCAATTCAAGGTCTCAAAGTATAGATGACTGATTATGTGCTACTAGTTGATAAACTCCATTACTTATAATTTCAAGTTCAGGGATGTCTTATTACGTAGTCTAGAGCATCAATAAGTGACAAAGATGGGCATATGCACTTGTTTTATTAATTCCACTTCAGAACCTTGTTAAATAGGTTTAGATCAGTAGAACAAGTCAACATACATCTTAACATATTTTAGCAAGTATGCACATAACTAGGACCTCACTTAGTAAACACTTGTGCTAATAGTCTCATCTTATAATTCATAGAGAACATACCAATCAACTAGGTGATAACAAAAAATGCTCTCTACATAGGCGATTTATTTAAACAGTGTATTGACGGATGATTATGGTCATCGATCCTTCGTCCGGTGGTGAAAAGCCACCGGACCAGTCCCAACAAATGCGTATTAACATTGCGCACAAATCCCAGGTAGGTGCCCCTATCGATTCTTCCCCATCTGCTGCAATAATCAACAATGGCGGAATTGTCAACTCACCAACAAAATGACTAGAGACAACTACAATTCACTGCAATGTTTCTGGACCATATAGACTGATTCAAAGGCATAGAAATTGCTCAACACCTCAATTACAATCGATACACATCGTTTCAGACAACATCACTACAGGAATCTACAATTCTGCATAGGTGAACAACGACTACAATCAGCTGTTGGTCGCACACAAATGCCCCAATTGGTCAAAACCAATGCCAATCCGCTAAAATTCACATGGATATTGATCCCATCCCCTCAAACAACAACCACGATGAGCAATTCATTACAAAATGGCAGAACAAAGTATACGCAGAATCGCATACGCCATGTGTTCGACGTAATGCCAAAGTTAGTTTTGATGTAAATTTTAATGAACGGATGAATGGTTGTGCTTCACAAAGTCATGTTGAGATTAATCAGCATAACAATTCAATAGAACAAACATAAGAAGAGGGTGCCAATAAATTGTCACCTATAGCAGCAACCACGTTGCCAGCATAGGTTGCCAATGCTAATTCTCATGTGGAATCTAGGATTGAATTGGATGGAAAATATTCAATTCTAGTTGGTGGAAGTCATTGGAATGTCTAATTTCAATCGTAGATTGAGAACCTTGATGCTCGACCAAAAGCTGCCCCTGATGTTGTAATGTTAAATGACTGTAATGTTCCTGCCCCTTCTATTGGCCAAGGATCACTGGAGAAGTCTACTATTGACAAGGAGAAGGCTATCAAACCAACTCGTACTGATCAACCTCATCCAACTCATCCATCCCCAAAATTGCCAACATTAGGTGTTATCTCTACAATTCACTTGGCCAAAGAACAACTGACCACCAACAACGTTATACACCTCATGAGCAAGCAAGAATTGATATGTCACCATTAAATGTGTTAACCAACAATGTCACTGTCCCCACGCAGACTCAACTACCTCACATACCAACAGAATCAACCTTCCCTAAAATATCTACCAAATTTGATAAAACTCATGCTATTTAGAATCAAAAATCAGTTACATGCCAACACCATAACAACAACATTCCTAACTCACCTCCCAAAGAAACTAATCCTCAAGCACAAAGTCACAGTACATTCCCTGCTTCAGCCACTGCGTACACACGGCTAAATGCTGCAACCCCTTTTGATAAAATAAACCAGCCAAAATATCTACTAGCCAAAACAACCATCCTCAGAACATTAAAACAACTACTCCACCAATACCAAATGACAATAATACCCAAAAGATTAAAACACCTTCCTATCATACACCACCACCTCCTGCTGTCACACAGTCCCTAGCTACCAAGTTGCGAGCAAGGCAGGCTACATATATTGCCCTAATAGAGTTCACAGCTCCCAGAATAACTACCAAGAAGGGCCAGCCATCAGTTATCTTTACCAGAATGGATTACATGATCACTCTTACACACAGGTCCCAATATATAATTGTTGGCAAGTTTTTAAATACAATGCCTAGAATCGAACAAATTAGGAGAAGTTTCATTGTTCAAACTGAACTCAGAGGAGGAGTTAAGTGTCACGCCCCAAAATTAGGGAGTGCAACTGGCGCTCAACCGAGTGAACCCAGTCTAGCAAGCCTATTAGAAACTTTCTACCCAACTCACCCATGATCAAGAGAAGGCATGATTTCATCAATTAGACAGTAGGAAGATCATATACATATAATACCAAAACCTTTCTATTAGTTTCTTCATCTTTAATATCTCAAAATACATACCTTTTTATAGTCTAAAGTGGAACAAGAGATCAAAACATAACATAATGTGTTTGACTTTTCTAGCACCCATGTATAACCCACATAGTTTCTACGGAGCCTCTAAGATATATAAAAGAGAGTTATGATAGTGCCAGCAACAATATCTCAAAATGGCGTACCAAAATGCACAAAGGATACATGAATCTAGAATGAGTTGGGGCTCACCAAGTCTGCTATCGCTGATCAACACTACTTATTATGGAACCACCTGCATCCATTTAAAGATGCAGCGCCCCCGGCAAAGGGGACGTTTGTACTGTCGAATAGTACTAGTATGTAAAGCTAAACACCATCTCAATATAATGAATAATAATACAAGGGGAAAACTGTCATGAGTTCAACAAGGGATTCAAACAATACTAAAACATCAAATAAGGATCAGATAAGTTTTCAAGTCAATTTTCATGTTATTAGGTTGGGTGATCTTTAGTGCCGATATTCCACAATTCACAATACCTCCGTATTCTTACACAGAGTTCGATCTCGACCCGATCGGCTAGGTCGTCTTATTTAAGAGATCAACCATAACCATAATTTCATTATAATCTCCAACACATTTACCACCATGTATGCGGCATGGCATCCGATCACAGCCCGATCGGCTAGGCCGTCTCACCCGAGACATTACCTTTTTCACTTTATAATTTTCAGCACAATTACCACCATATGTGCGGCATTTCCTCAAGTGTATGAATAGTCTGCTCTGCTTGCCCGTCAGTCTGTGGATGGAAAGCTGTACTAAGATTCACCTGAGTACCCAAACTTTGCTGAAATTTCTTCCAAAAATTTGCCTTGAACTGAGCCCCTCGATCGGAAATGATAGAAACCAGAGTGCCATGTAGCCTGATTATTTCCTTGATATACAACTGAACATACTGTTCCGTTGTGTCGGTAGATTTAACTAGCAAGAAATGTGCTGATTTCGTGAGTTAATCCACAATCACCCAAATCGAGTCAAACCTGCGTGCAGTGCATGGTAATCCTACCACAAAACCCATATTAATCATTTTCCACTTCCATATTGGAATTTCTATATTCTGTACCAACCCACTAGGCCGTTGGTGTTTGGCCTTTACTTGCTGACAATTCGGATACCTTGCCACAA
The DNA here is from genome assembly GCA_000715115.1 of Nicotiana otophora. Classification (NCBI taxonomy): domain Eukaryota; kingdom Viridiplantae; phylum Streptophyta; class Magnoliopsida; order Solanales; family Solanaceae; genus Nicotiana; species Nicotiana otophora. The sequence continues at coordinate 32,136 of AWOL01S0013913.1, forward strand.
AGTCCGCCACATTCCTTTTTATGTCATTCCACCAATAGACTTCCTTGAGATCGTGATACATTTTTGTATAACCCGGATGCACGGAATACCTCGCAGTGTAAGTTTCAGTCATAATTCTTTCACGGAGACCATCCACGTTTGGAACACATAGTCGCCCTTGGTACCTTAGTGTACCATCATCCATGCCAAGAGAAAAGGCCATAGTTTTATGTTTTTGAATCCCCTCCTTCAACTATACCAACAATGGATCGTTGTATTGCTTCTCTTTCACTTCCACAACAAGCAATGATTCAGCCATATTTTTCAAAATTACCTCTCCTTCACTAGAGTCCGCAAGGCAAACTCTCAAACTAGCCAATCGGTGAAATTCCTTGGCCAATGGTCTTTGATATGCCTCCAAGTGTGCTAAACTACCCATAGATTTCCGGCTAAGAGCATCCGCCACAACATTGGCTTTCCCCGGGTGATACTGAATATCGATGTCATAATCCTTGAGTAACTCAAGCCATCTTCTCTGCCTCAGATTCATCTCCTTTTGTTTGAAAATATATTGAAGAATCTTGTGGTTTGTGAATACATCCACATGGACCCCATACAGATAATGACGCCAAATCTTTAATGCAAAAACCACCGCCGCAAGTTCAAAGTCAAGTATTGGATAATTCTTTTCATGATTCTTGAGTTGCCTAGAGGAATAAATGATTATCTTTCCACATTGCATCATTAGTGGAACATCTATATCAGATTACTCTTTCATATGACCTCCTAGGAATTTAGTTCTACAAAAATGTCCTTGATACCGTTACAATCTTATTAGTACTTGCAACTTGTTTTTCCAAATTTCTCCACAAAAGACATTACTAGGTCAGTTTTCTTATAGGACTATCTGTTTCAAATGAATAAGATATACTAGCTTGCGTGCACACCCTGATAACATCAACCTGCATGGCATTCCTTCAAATGTGAAGTAACATCGTGCTCGGACCTTTCTTAGCCACCATCTTTTCTCCTTATAAGTCTTATAGTATTTTAATAAACCACTCAACTTCCCTTGCGAACATTCTCACGATCCCTCTTTACTGCTAAAAACATCCCAAAACATATATCAACACCCTTCATATATATTCAATTCAGAAAAAGTCATTGGCTCGAACATGGCCTTTTTTGAAACTTGAGATTCTCCTAAATTCTTCAACAATGACTTCTTGTTTTCCTTATAAGTGTAGGGCTTAGTCCATCTTATTTCATCCTCGATGAGTAACTTACCTTATTCCCAGTATTGTAGTCACCAATAGTGTTTCCTGGTATTGCAGCCTAAGAGCTATCATGTTAAACATGTTTGGTTCGTAAAAAGTGTTTATCCTTTCTCAATCTTTTTCGAACATTTCCTTTTTTCCCCTCTTTGATCGCTCTTTGGTCAAGACAATATGTTGGTACTATATTTTCTTTATGGATGGAGCATTCATTCCCATCCCATTTTTCCCTTAATTCATAGTTGGCAGCCTTATTGTGCCACACACTTGTCTGCCTCCCATGTACTCGTAGTATCATTGGGCCTGGTTTGTTGAGTTTATCACACCATCACTTCGTCACAAGTCGTCTCACTTTCCAATGTAATATATAGAGAAGAACTCCCTCTAAATATTTTAGTTGATATTTAGTGTCACTCAAGTCGGCTTCATTACAGTTGATCCTTTATATCTTCAATTAATACTTGTGCTCTAGGCGAGTCCACCATTCTGATACGAACTATTTTGCGATAACCATGACCATCTCAATTTATTGATTTTCTTCCAATTCCTCTCACCTCATTCTTCCTAGTTAGTGAATGGCTATGCGTTTTTCCATACGTTACATGGTCTTTTCCCTTAGTTGGGAGTTCATCCTGCTCGCCTCTCGACACTTGTTGGAATATCCATGGGAAAATGTGTTCATCCGTGTATCACTTGACACTTCCTTGCTTGTAAGATTCTTAAGAGACTCTCCATCAAGTACGGATGCACTCTTGGGTTGTTATATCATCACATTTATCTCTCCCACTCGTTCTGTCCTTCTTAAAGCATTGGAACTTTAGCTAAATAGGAAATCCATGATTAACTCATTCTAAGAACTTGCAAGCCTTTTATATTTGATATGTAGTCCTTCCTTGGGTTCCATTTTCCCTGACTCTCTAACAAGTATAAAACCATTTTTGCAAACCTTACTCTTAGTTTCTAGTATCGTTGACCCTGCCATGTATATTGTCATATATGAAGGATTAACATTTCTTAATATTCCATATTATTTTTGTACTAGTGGTTTATCATTTGCATATCCTTTCATAGAATCACGTTATCCTTTACCACTTTTCTAGATTACACATGTCTTCAGCAAAATATCCAAACATCATAGCTACAAGGCCCTACTCTCGTTTTATTGTACTTAAGTAGCCTCGCCATGGCCTCCCCCCCCCCCCTCACTTGGGGTGAATGTTTCACATTTCGACACAATTATTGAATTTAGCAATTCGGGGGACACATGTTTCACATCTCTAGTCCTCTTGTATATGATTCACTATTAGGGAGATTTAAGTCCCCATGGTATTAACCTCATAAGTACTCTACTCTTATTCAGCCATACATTCTTGGGATCCAAATCCCTCGTGTCAATATCTTTTTTTTGGAGTGTAACACAACTTCGCACATTCTTGGGATTTTTATAACATTCACAGTGCTAGGGTCTTCTCATTGTGGGGTCAATTATCTCTCCTTTCATAACTTCTTGTCTCCCGTGAGAGACCTAAACATTTATCATTACTCCCTAGGCCATGCCTTTCATATATCACGTGCGTATGTAGCAAATTTACACCTTAGAATCATATACATGGTTCCCACACTATCCGCATGTACTAATTAAGCTTAGGTCTCATTTATTACGTCAATGCCTCTTTGGAAGTGGGCAATCACTTCTAGCACTCTTCTCATATAAAGTATACTCATGGTACTATATACTTATATTATATGGCCATACCATTCATTCAACATGATACATGTGCCATCTATTTATTATTCAGGCCTTTATCCATTTGTCATGTCGTATAACAATATTACTTGGAATGAACAAAAGAGCATTTAAACTTACCTTGAATCTCAACGCACGAGTTAATGGACAATCTCATAGTCAAGCTCTATCGCACGATCTGGAGTGTTGAAGAAGGGTAACATTTCTAAAATGTTCATGTAGCCTCCAACTTATAAATATGGTCGAGAACACACCGATAAGAAGGACTCTACTAGATACGGCTCTGAGACATCCTAGGATACTTTAAAACCTTAGGCTCTGATACCAAGTTTGTCACGCCCCAAACTCGGGGAGCACGATCGATGCTCAACTGAGTGAATCCGGTCGAGCAAGCCTGTTAGACATTTCCTACTGAACTCACCCATGATCAAGAGAAGGCATGATTTCATTAATTAGACAGTAGGAAGATCATATACATATAATACCAAAACCTTTCTATTAGTTTCTTCATCTTTAATATCTCAAAGTACACACCTTTTTATAGTCTACAGTAGAACAAGAGATCAAAACACAACATAATCTGTTTGACTTTTCTAGTACCCATGTACAACCCACATAGTGTCTACGGAGCCTCTAAGAGATACAAAAGAGAGTTATGATAGTGCCGATAACAAGGCCACGACTATACCTCAAAACGTGATAACAAAATGTACAAAACATACATGAACCCGAAATGAGGTGGGACTCACCAAGTCTGCTAGGAGGAAGGTGTACTGCTATCGCTGATCAACACTGCCTGCTATGGAACCTCCTGCATCCAGTTAAAGATGCAGCGCACCCGGTAAAAGCGACGTTAGTACTATCTAATAGTACTAGTACGTAAAGCTAAACACCATATCAATAGAATGAATAATAATACAAGGGGAAAAAAGTCATGAGTTCAATAAGGGCTTCAAACAATACTAAAACATCAAATAAGGATCACATAAGTTTTCAAGTCAATTTCCATGTTATTAGGCTGGGTGATCTTTAGTGCCGATATTCTACAATTCACAATACCTCTGTATTCTTACACGGAGTCCGATCTCGACCCGATCAGCTAGGTCATCTCATTTGAGACATCAACCATAACCACAATTTTATTATAATCTCCAGCAGATTTACCACCATGTATGCGGCATGGCATCCGATCATAGCCCGATCGGCTAGGCCGTCTCACCCGAGACATTACCTTTTTCAGTTTATAATTTTCAGCACAGTTACCACCATGTGTGCAGCATGGCATCCGATCATGGCCCGATCGGCTAGGCCGTTTCACCCGAGACATTACCTTTTTCAGTCAATCATCTCACATCATACTTCTTTCATATACTTTCGATTCATTGGCACTAGTGATCACGATTACAACGTCATTCTTAGCACTTGGCCTTATTTCATAGTTGCACTCCCCTTTTCCACATTCAAATATCATTATGATTATCAACAACAATAAGGCTTCCCATTCAAGACATTAAATTCACATATGAGGAATTTGGGAATATTAGGCACATAGAGGCTTTTCATACAATTTGGCATAACAACCTTTATTTCGATCCTGACATGAAGTCTTAACATTTCTAACACATATTCCACATTTTGAACACATCTTCAAATGGCAAGATGACATGATGAAGCATTTAGAATAAATAGTGAACATACATCCTTCAACACAAACACATTAGGAATAGCCAATTCTATAATGATCAAGGACTTACTCCAATTACATGAATACCGTGGGATTCGATTCTAAGAATAAGGGGGTTTGGCCAACATACCTCAATTGAGCTTCCTTAAACTTTACAACGTTCCAGAATGTTTAGCAACTTTGATCTATTTTAGAAATATAACAAGTTGGACTAAAATTAGGAAGATTATCGTGATTTTAGATCATTTGAGCACATTATCAAATACTAGGGGGACATTAATGTTTTTAAGGTCCTTTTGTGAAATATTCCATCATACCCATTCTCTACAATTTTTAGCTCATAACCTTCCCACATACTTCAAGGATACATGCATGTAAGACAACAACCCCCACACCCAAGAATTGTCTTTCTAATTATCCCCCTTTTTAGTAGATTTTCGAAATTAAGAGCTAGGGCAAGATTCTTACCTTTAGGATGAAGACCTAGGGTGCTTCTCTTGATAACCTTCAAAGGTTTATGCAAGAATTGAAGAGTAACTTGATGAAGATCACTTTATCCCCCTAGGACTCTCTCTCTCACTCTAAAGTATCAGGTTTTGTTCTAAAATAGCCCCTTACATCTATTTTAACGAAGTAGGGTCGGGTTTTAAAAATCCAAAATGAAGCTCCGGAACAGGTTCTGCAGTTGTATATGCGACCGCATAATGGTTATGCGGTCTGCGAAATGACCTCAAAATTGGAGTGCCAAAACTGAAAAGGAACTGACCAGGTCTGTGGTCGCTATGCGGCTTGTAGACCTGTTCTGCGGTCACTATACGGCCCACAGACCTGTTCTGCGGTTACATAATGTACCACAAAACGGTTCTGCAGTCGCATAGTGCACCACAGAACATCCCTCCAAACAATCCCAAAGCGTGATAAGTGATTAGAGTGCGGCTCGCGAAATGGTTATGCAGTCACATAATGGACTGCAAAAATGACATTAAAAATGTCCCAAAAGACTGCTCCACTATGCAGCCATTCTGCGGTCGGTAGAGTGTTTCTGCGGTCGTAGAACGGACCGCAGAAATGCCTACTTCTGCCCAATATTTTCCTTCAACTCCCCAGCGCACTATTCAATCCAAAAAGTCCAAACCATAATTTGCAAGCTCGTCGCAAAGAATTTCTACTATTATTAACCTCTACGCCTACCCCGGCATCACGGAGCCCCGTTTTTAGGAAAATGTTTACGGGGCCTTACATTAAGATAGCTCATTTCAATGCTAGATCAATTTACATAGACGTAGACAATGAGTGTGATCACACCACTGTTTGGACAAAAATGTTCATGTATATCCAGGGCCAAAGAATGGAATTGCAGGCTTGGACACCTAACTTCAATCCAAATGAGGATACTCCTATTGTCTCTGTTTGGATACTGATCCCTGAGCTACCATGGTATTTCTACTATAGGGAGGTCTTATCAGTTTTATTATCTCCTATTGGGAAGGTTCTACATCTGGATCTAGCAACAATAAAAACAACAAGAGGGAGTGTTGCAAAGGTTAAAAAAAAAGTGGACTTAACTCAAGAAAGACCCTATCATGTGTGGCTTGGATTTGATGAAAATCACGATGTTAACGGGGATGGCCACTAGATGGAAGTGGTCTATGAAGATCTCCCAGATTACTGCTTAAATTGTAGACACTGGGTCATGAAGATTACTACTACTCTATAAAAAAAAGAGAAGAACAAGAGAAGAAGAAGGCAGCAGCAGAAACATCTCACAATAAATACAATCACCCTACAAGCAAGCATGAGGGAGCAAGTGGAACACATCAGGAACATATCTTAGTGGGACATAACAAGGATCAGAATTCCAGCCAGAAAATAGTTGATCAAAACCAAATGGAGGAACACCAAGGAAGAATAAATCACACAGCTATTGCACAATAACCAACAAAAACAAAAACATCCAAAAGATCAGTGGCAATCTCAAAAGAAGAAGAATTTTAAGGGTATCAATCATAGAAATAGACAACAAAAACTCAAACAGGCTTATGAGCAACTACCTGAAGCAAATGTAAATAGAACAGTCCAGACCACAGGTATACTTGCCAAATCGCAAACTTTTCCACCAACAGCTCTTGCAAGTGTATCAGACACCCCTCACAAGGCTGTAGATGGTGATGCTGTAATTCATGGAGGAAAGCTGATTGACAAGGAGACACTGGAAGAGACAGGGGATCTTAATGGAGTGAGTGCCTCTCATCCAAAACTTCAGGAGGATCATTCAATGGGGCACACAATTATAAACAACTTTCAATCTACTGCTGCCAATGACATATACCTTTAGGAAAATGGAGCAATAGGAACTAACACCAATGTGACTAACAAATCTGACAGCCAAGACAAAGACAAGTCCCACGACAAACAACAGAAGATTCAAATATTGGAAACCAACAGGAATAAAAAGAAACGACATTCAAGGTCTGTTGGAACATCATTCTCTAATGAGGATACACCTGCAAATGCTTCACTGAGGAGGGAAAACATTTCCAACATTGCTGCCTGTCAAAACAATCTACAATATCAACCAATACTGGAATCAGAAAAATATGTTGCAGGAGGCTCTAATGACATTCCAAGAGACAAGAATGTTCCTCAATAGCAGGCACAACAAATACTGCAATCCAATGTGAATGAGCATATAGAGCAGACCAGGAATATTGACAATCTAAGCTCTATCATTGATGGTTCTAGAACTAGAAAGAGCACACCCACTGACTCTGATGGAAACAGAGGAACTACTACAATGGAAAGGACAGTTGACTGGGTACGAGAGAGGTTTGGAACCCCAAATGAAACACTAAATATTCCACTGAATCATTCATGTCAAGATATACCCTCTCAGACATTTGAGGTGTCACCAAAGTCCACTGGAAATACAAGATCTGATAAACAAGTATGTAGTGATGAACTATAGGATTCTGAACTGAGGTCTATCTCAAATGCATGTATAAAAGTTGACAACCAAGAGGTCAATACACAGTCAGGACAAGCAACAAATGTAAAAAACTCAAGTACTTCCACCAATAGTTCCCCTGGGGAGATTCCACTCACTGTAGCATCTTCACAAGATCTCCAAACTACTGGTGAAAAGGCAATAAAAACCACTGGAGTAGCAACTCAATATCACATACCAACAAAGGACACTACTCTGGAATCTACATATGAGTTGCAGTTCAAGAAGATGCATCAAACTTTGACAGCTAGAGATCATACTCATTTAATGATTAACGATGCAAATGGAAATAACTGTCACCATGCTACGATACCCCATCAAGAAAGTGATGATGATCCAATTTATGTGCATTGTGCTTTAGATACTGGACAACCCTTACAAATTGAGGTCAACATTCCCTTGAAGACACCTTTACAAATCCTACATGAACTTGTCACTCATATTGTTGCTCCAGAAAACTTGCAACAGAGCGTAGTTGACATTGCACAACTTGAGGAAGAAGGAGATGATGAATCCACAGCTGGAAACTTTAGAGCAGTAGCAAGGGAAGCTGATTTATCTCCAAGGGCTGGGGATAAATCTTGAAAGAAAATAAAAAAATAAGGACAACAAAAAGAAACTCAACAACCAAAAATAATCTTGCTTCGAAGGGCAGCCTCACAAATTAAATGATGATAAAGTCTCTCATTTGGAACATAAGGTCTATTAATACTCAACAGGTCTTTCAGAGAGTGATCAACATGCAGAGAGGACATAGGTTTTCAATTGTTGCACTGATGGAACCTTTCCAGAACTGTAGGAAGATTCATACTTATAGAAGGAGACTTGGAATGGAAGCTGTTATGTCGTACATTAACGGTGTAGAATGGGAATTGATTATGGACATCGAGCAACATGTTACTATTAAGGTATTTCATAGGAAATATCAAGACACATCATCATGACTTTTGTGTACGCAAAATGTTCTTCACTTGAGAGGCTGGAATTGTGGGACTACTTATATTACTTGGCCAGTGATATGGATATACCTTGAGTCGTTGGAGGTGATTTGAATGTGGTCTTAAATAAAGATGAAAAGATAGGAGGTCTACCAGTGCATCCACCTGAATATGAAGACTTTGCCTTCTGTGTAAACTCTTGCGGTTTGTTTGACCTTGGTTACAAGGGCAGTCCTTTCACATGGTGGAATGGTAGATCAAATGAACAATGCATTTTCAAACGACTTGATAGAATCTTTGTCAATCTTTTTTTCTAGATTCTCTTCCTAACTATAGAAGTAGAACACCTGATACGGACATGATCAGATCACGTACCTTTGCTGATGAGGTGTGGATATGAGTCTATGCAATTTGTTTAACATTTCAAGTTCCTCAATTTCTAGACAAAGCATGACACTTTTAAACAGGTAGTCAAGCAAAACGGGCTGACATATTTTATTGGGGATCCTTTCTTGATGTTCAAACAGAAATTGAAGAGAGTCAAAGCTGCTCTTTCACACTAGAGTAAAGTTTCTTTTGGAGATATCTTCAAGGAAATAACTATTAGGGAAGATATTGTCAGAGTAAAGGAGATACTATTTGAGGAGGAACCAACAATAGCAAATAGAATTGTACTTCAACATGCACAGGCAGAATTCAAAAAATACCTGAGCATTGAATAACAATACTGGAAACAAAAGGCAGGAATGAACTGGTTCACTGAAGGAGATAGAAATACAAGATTCTTTCACAATCATGTAAATGGCAAGAGGCGAAAATTGAATCTCTAAAGGATTCAAGACAGAGATGGTAATTGGCTTGAAACACATGAACTTATGGCAAATGCTGTAGTGGAGTTCTTCAGCAACTAGTTTGCACAAGCAGGGAATACCACTAAATCTGAAATACTTAACAATGTACCTACTATGGTGACACTTGAACAGAATTTGGAGTTGTGCAAATATCTTACAATAGGTGAAGTGAAGAATGCAGTATTTGCTTTGTCTGGTGATAGTGCAAGTGGACCAGATGGTTTCACTGGCTTGTTCTACCAAACATGCTGGGACATTGTGAGAGAAGATATCTACATGCTGCTTCAAGAGTTCTATGGTGGGGCACCAGTCCCAAAATCCATAACGCACACTAATCTTGTTCTGTTGCCTAAGAAAAATCAAGTGCAAACATTCTCAGACTTAAGACCAATAAGTCTAAGAAATTTCATCAACAAGGTAATATCTAGAGTATTACATGACAGAATGGAGAAGATACTCCCATCTTTGATTTTACCCAACCAATCTGGCTTTGTTAAAGGACGGAGTATTTTTTAAAATATTTTTCTCAAACAAGAAATAATCACAGATATAAGGTTGAGAGGGAAACCGGCCAATGTTGTAATAAAGCTTGATATGGCGAATGCTTATGATAGGGTTTCATGGAAATATCTTCTACATGTTTTGAGAAAGATGGGGTCTACAAAGCATTTCATCAACATGATAGGGAACTTATTGGTCAATAACTGATACTCAATGAAAATCAATCTCCAAGCATCACGGTTTTTCAAGTCCAGCAGAGGGGTGAAACAAGGTGATCCCATATCTCCTGCTTTGTTCATTCTGTCTGCGGAGGTATGATCAAGATCCCTGAACAATCTGTTCTTAGACAAGAATTTCAGAGGATTTGGAATGCCTAAATAGATATGCCCATTAAACCATTTGGCTTACGTAAATGACATTATAATCTTTTAATCTGCTGATCGTTACTCTTTAAAGAAAGTAGTTGACGTGCTCACAAACTACGAGCAGATTTCTGGGCAGCTTATTATTAAGTCAAAGAGCTCTTACTACATGCATACAAAGGTGTCACTTGATTTGCTGGAAACAGTTGGTTCTATCACTGGCTTCCAAAAAGGAACATTCCCATTTACTAACCTAGGGTGTCCAATGTTTTAGACAAGGAGAAGAAAGGATTACTATAACGACCTCACTAAGAAGGTGAAGGCAAGACTACACTCTTACAACGGGAAACTACTGTCTTTTGGAGGCAAAGCGACACTTATAACTAGTGTGCTTCAGAGTTTACCTACTCACATACTTTCAGTCTTGGATCCTCCTAACAATGTTCTTGAACACTTACACAAGATGTTTGCTATATTCTTTTGGAGTTCCACTGATAAGGGCAGAAGTAGGCACTGCACAAAATGGCTTAACTTGTGTCTCCCTACTGAAGAAGGAGGAGTGGGGTTCAGATCAATTTTTGACATCTCGAAGTCACTATTTGCAAAGTTGTGGTGGAAATTCAGAACATCCAAGTCATTGTGGTCAAACATCATGTGGAATAAATATTGCAAGAAGGAAATACTAACTGTAGTGCAATTCAGGAAGGGATCACATGTCTGTAAGAAAATGTTAGAAGCAAGAGATGAGATCGAGCATGAAATTCTATGGCAATTAAACAATGGATCGATAGATGTTTGGCATGAAAATTGGACTGGACTTGGACCCTTATACTATGATGTACTACCAAGGTTCAACATCAATGAAGAGTTACCTGAAGTGGTAGAGTTAAGAACAAAAAATGGTTGGGATGATCAATTGCTGGATCAAACATTCCGAGAAGACATAACTGATCATATCAGGAAAGAAATTGACTTGGGAGATACAAACACTTACTGGGACACACATATATGGATGCCAACACCATCAGGTAAATTTATTGTTGGGAGTGCATGGTGCATATTGAGGCATAGAGAACGAACAAATCCAGAACAAAAGTCAATATGGACTAAAGGCTTACCCTTCAAAATTTCATTTTTCCTATGGAGATTATGGAGAGGGAAAGTGCCAACAGATGACTTATGGAGGAGGAATGGTTATCAAATTGTTTTGAAATGTTGGTGTTTCTTTCCACCATAAGAAGAAACATTACAACATATTTGCTTTAGCAGCGCAACATCATTACAAGTGTGGAAATCTTTTATACACGCCGCTGGAATTATCGTCAACCTGATATAGATTCATCAGGTGATTAGAGCTTGGTGGAATGCTGAATATTGCTCTAAGCTTAAGCCACTTTTTCAGGCTTCCCCATCAATTATCTCTTGGGAACTTTTGGAAGAGGAGGAACTCCATAAAGTATGGAGGAAAAATAGTTTCTGTTAAAAGGGTGGTGCATGAGGTTAACAATACACTTTATAATCTTGCTAAAATAAGGTTTCATTAGCTACAAAGCATATCTATTCTTTGGCAAGATATGATTAGGTTTTTTGAAGCTTATAAACCAGTTGTTATCACCAAAAGAATTACCTGGCAGCTTCCTTATGTGAGATAGTTCAAGTGCAACACTAATGGCGCTTCTAGGGGTAACCCAGGCCCATGCTCATATGGTTTTTATGTGACGGATTATGCTGGTGATGTGGTCTTTGCCAAAACATGGCAGATAGGTATTACAACTAATATAGTTGTAGAGAAAAAGGCAATAATGGAAGGGCTTTCATATTGCCTCCGTATGGAACTACACTCTCTTATCATTGAGACTGACTTAATGGTGATGGGGAAGACCATTGAAGGAGAATGGGAGGTGCCTTGGTGAATTTCCAAAGAAGTCAAGAAGATTAAGGAAATGAAGGGGCAATTAAACGTGTATTTTAAGCATATCCTTAGGGAGGGAAACACGGTGGCTGATTTTCTAGCAAACCTTGGATTCTCTTTTGCAAGTACATTAGAATTCCAATCATTCAATGAATTGCCTAGCGCTTGAAAGACACTAATTAATCAAGACAAGGAGTCGAATACCGAATTTAAGGATTAGGGTCGCAAGAAACAGAAATACTTTCTGCTATTGACATTGTTATAATGATGCCTAACATGATCGCGCACAGATTTTACTCCAATTGTTAAATCAGTGACCTGCTACAGATTGACACACACCAACATTTTGAATTGAGTTACACAAGCTGCAACACATGGTGGAATAGCTTTGGACAAAGTTATGACAATTCTGCCCCAGTTGAAGGAATGCCTCCAACATCTACACCTAAATATGGTGGACACATCTTGCTCACTTACAATGAGGTGTTAGTTGTTTGTTTGCTGCAGTATCACTTCTCTGTGGTATTAGCATGTCACCATTCTCATTCTGGGGGTTGTTCGTCAAATACAACGATACTTCAACAAGTCAGTATTCAATATACAACAGGGGACTAGGCAGTTCATGGAAAATACTATGCTTTTCAGTTATGCATCACCTACAAGGGGAAAGGAATCATTACATTAAAGACTGCTGTGCTAGACGGAAATACAGTAGAAAACACACAATGATAAAAAGTGTATTTTCTTGTTCTTTGCTTAAACATTTAGGGTATCCCCAGTATGTGGTATCAGCATTTATAATGCTCAATCTACTGAGGTTATATCAATGGTCAAGAGCTCCACTCAGGTCCAGTCAACAATTGTATCCTACAACTCACAAGAATAAGACACGAGGGGCTCGGTAGGCAACTGAAGGAAATAGAAAACCATTGCTTCTAATCTCTTCATTATCAATAGAATGCTGGAGAACATCAACAACATACTACTCATTGTAGCAACAGCAAATGCAACAGGACATCTACATACCAATATCATTCACAAACCCTTTTCACACAACTGTGGTTGCTACAAAAACAATGCTTCATAAGCATACAACTGCTTCAACAGATGCTCTACAACATCATCATGTCCAACTTACAATTTCAATATACAGAATTATAAGCAGATGAAGTATCCACAACATTCCTCCATCACGCGCTCCCCATCCTTCTTCAATGCTCCCGGAACACACAAGAACCTGGGAGCAGAATCTTTCATCCTAACTTGTTTGCTACATGTTGCAGGCTGCAGAGGTAATATCAGATTAATGAGGCTGTTTCAGGTACTGGTTTTCTCAATCTACTGCAGCTGTATCTATTTCCAAAGCCCATTACCTATTGAACTTGTTGCAAAGAATTACAGTGATGAGAAGCACCAGTGCTTTTTGATTACTCCAAGATAAACACTTAAGTGTTCATTACAACAACAACAACAACAACAACAGTGCTTCTGCAAATGCATCGGGCTGTACTGTCTGTCCGCGTCACAGTTTTGTGGCCAGAATGATTTTGAAGATTCTTGTTATTTGTTTGGTGTCGTACAACTTCCCAGTGGTATTAGCATGTTACCATGCTCATTCTAGGGATTTTTCAACAACTTAAAACAACAATACTTCAACAAGGAAGCTACCGAAAGACAACAACTGCTAAAAAAATATAGCTACAACACTACTCACAGAAAATGTTAGTTGCAACAACTCAATATTCCAGTAGTATTAGCAAGTTGTTACTAGAAAGGAACAACTTGGCTTGTTAAGACATTGGTTGTACTCATTAGGGCTATTGAGGAATCAATATTACTTCATGATCTTATGGCATAGGGAAATTCAGTTGGTTAAAACTGCTTGGTCGATGGAAATATTCAGCTACAAACTATGTATCAACCAAAATAACTGCATATTTTAATACACTTATGGAACATTGAAGCTGCAAGTTCAGTAACAACTTTCAATACACTTATGGAACATTGAAGCTGCAAGTTCAGTAACTGCATATTTCAATACACTTATGGAACATTTTTCAGCCCAAAAATGAAGATGTCCGAAATGCTTTGCTTTACAACATGTGAATTAATACATACCTACTCCTTTGGATTGCAACAAATGGCGTCTGGTGAGAGCTTTGTAGTTGCTACAAGGAATTATTTGCAACTGGTGTGTGAATTCATTATTGTCGGCAACAATTGGATGTTTAAAATTTGTAGCTTAGTAATTTACATTTATCTTTATGCTACTGCTATATTGTATTTGGTAGTAATAGCCATTAGCTTTCTTTACTTTATTATTTTTCTTTTATGAAAAACATGTGTAACTTTGACACAGTTTGGGACTTATTATATACAACAACTACTAGGTGAATAACGTAGTAGTATATTTGCAAAAACAAAATCAACTAGGTTAACAGAGACATCATCATGAATAGGAAGGCTAATTTTAGTTTTCATTTAGTCCTACTGGGCATGGTATCTAATTAAGACAATGTACAATCTATCAGGTTTCAAATTACCGGAACCATAAAATACTCAGATTCATGGGTGAGGACTTCGTGAGCAGTGCTATTAAATAGTCATGAAATAGCAAGTAAAGGTATTCATTTTCAGTTGGTCAAGGTAAGGTAAGAAGATCACAACAAGTTATTATTTGGACATATGAGCAGGTTTACTAGCAAGTTGTGCCAACAAAGTTCAACGTATGATTTTCTATAATACAAGTTGGCATGATAGGCAAACATGAATTATTCTATTAGAACAACATAGTATCCTGAATAAGACTACCAACTAGAGTCATTTAGGCAAGCATATCAACATGAGAAAACATGAGCAGAAACCTTAATGAGAATCATTCACTGAGCTAAACCAATACAACATAATATCATAGGCTGGAAGATTAAGATAGCACATTGCTGCAGGTATGAAGGTCTTGAGAGGATATTAGGAAAAGTTCAAGGATATAATTCAGTCGACTTAGTCAACATGACAGTATAAACATGGCCATTACTCAATCATCAGGGATAGACTACATGTAATTACTAACATGGGGGTTTAGTTCAACCAAAATGAAAGCTCAATAGGATTTGCCTATAAGAGTGACAATAATGTAGCATCATTTTAACTAGCTAAGTCATGAGAAAATAAAGTTCGAAAACCATCACAGATTTAACAACACACAGTGATAACCATTATTTTAAAACAAGGATAAGCACAAATACAAAATATAACAAAGGGGTCACATGTTAATGACGTACATCATGCACAATAGAGAATGAACAGATATATATCATAAACAGAAAACCACATAAATAATTAGGAATAAAAGAGTGAGGTCAGTGTTCACTCGTGCATAAGTGAAAGAAAAGAAAAGAAATTAGAGAGGAGATTTAGAGTATTTAAATGAATATATTTACATAGGTTTCTTAGGCAGCTTATCTTGTTAGGTGAGAGCATTAAAGGCCCCAATTTATAGCGGCCATTGGAACCTTAGGGTTCATTTGAATTCGAGTATCTAGATGGCTCAATATAAGGCATTGTATGTGAGGCGATATCATTCTCCGATTGGTTTGTTTGAGCCCGACAAGGCTAGGTTATTCAGCACAGACTTGGTTCATGATGCTTCAAATAAGGTGAAGTTGATCCAGGAGAGACTTCGTAGAACTCAATCCAGGAAGAAGAGTTATGCAGACCGAAAGGTTCGTGATCTGGCATTCATGGAGGGTGAGAAGGTTCTACTCAGAGTTTCTCCCATGAAGGGTGTGATGAGATTCAGGAAGATAGGAAAGTTGAGTCCTTGGTATATTTGTCCTTTCGAGGTGTTAGAGAGAGTTGGTGAGGTGATCTACAAACTTGCTTTACCACCCGAATTATCGAAAGTTCATCTGGTGTTTCATGTTTCTATGATTCAAAAGTAATATGTGGATCTGTTGCATTTTTTGGATTTCAACTCAATATAGTTGGATGGGAATCTGGATTACAAGGAGGAGATGGTGACCATTTTGGATAGGTAGGTTCGGAAGTTGAGGTCGAAGAATATTGCATCAGCGATGGTTCAATGGAGAGCTCAAGTGGCCGAGGAGGTGACTTGGGAGACCGAGCATGCTATGGCGAGCATATATCCTCAACATTTTGACATCCCAGGTATGATTCTAAACCCGTTCGAGGATAAATATTTATTTAAGAGGAAAATAATGTAATGACCTGACCGGTCATTTTGTGTATTTGAGCCTCTGTTTTGCCATTAGATGTTTCTCACATGCTTAATGGCTGTTTTGTGACTTGTAGGAATGGTTGGTTTGGTTTCGAGAAGGTTTTGGGGTGAATTAGAATACTTAGTTCCATGGTTTGAAGTTTAATTTGGGAGATTTAAGCAGGATTTGACTTTTGTGTTAACAACCTCGGATTCGTGTTTTGATGGCTCCAAAGGTTCGCATGGTAATTTTGGAGTTAGGCGTATGTCTGTATTTGGATTCGGAGGTTCCTAGGATGATTTGGCTCTTTTTGCCAAAAATTGACAATTTGAACGTTTAAATTTTTTTATAAGTTTAACCATGGGTTAAGTTTGAGGGTATCATGGTTGAATGGTTGTTCTCTAACTTGAAATAGGTCCGTTTTGTCATTTAAAATTTGTGTACAATGTTTGGTATTATTCCGAGTGGATTTGGTAGGAATCATATGCTTCGTTGTGAATATTAATGTTCTTGAGTTTCATAGCTTGCATGATACATTTTGGTGCTCGATTCATGGCTTTGTACATTATTTTGATGTTCCAAGCTTACAAGTGAGTTCGTATGAGGTTTATCTACTTTTAAGAATGTTTGGTGTGGGGCACGAGGGGCTCGGGTGAATTTAAGATTGATTTCAGAGTAGTTTGGTGAAGTTTCAATTGTGCTGGTGCTGCAGATCTTGCATCTGTGAAGCTCTGCTCGCAATTGCAAAGGGCCACAATTGAGGACGCAATTGCAGACACGTTGTTGCATTTGTGAAAGGGTGGTTGCCAAGGGTGAACTCACATTTGGGAGGTAATTGGTCGCATTTGCGACATTGGAAGGCAACCGAGGGCTTCACAATTGTGGAGTCTGAGGTCACAATTGCAACATTCTAGGGCAGCCTGAGTTTGCATTTGTGAGCCCAGGGTTGTATTTGGGAACTTCTGGTCGCAAATACGACATCTGCAGCTGGTTAATAGCTGAGTATTTTGGGATTCTGACCCTTTCTATTATGTTTTGAACCACAGACTTGGTGAGGGGTGATATTTAAAGAAGATTTTTACACAAAGCTATTGGGTAAGTGATTTTCACTTAATCTTTATTTCTTATGTAATTCTACACCAAATTCATGTAATTTGAAAGGAATTTTGAGATTGTTTGACTATATTTTGAAAATAAATAATAATTTAGGATTTGAGAGTCGGTTTGGACTCGCTTTTGAAAACTTATCTCATATTTGGACTCATAGGGTTATGGGTAGTCAGGATCTATCCCTTGACTCGTGTTTTGACCGTGTAGTCCTGGGGTTGACTTATGTTGACTTTTCGGGAAATGGGTAAAGATTGGACTTTATTGTTTGTAATTAATTCCTTTAGCATTATTTGATATTATTAAGTCGCTTTTGGCTAGATTTGAGCCGGATGGAAGTGATGTTTAAAGGAAAGGCACTTTTAGAGTATTGATTTGGCTTGTTTGAAGTAAGTATCTTGCCTAACCTTGTGTGGGGGAATACCCCATAGGATTTGGTCTTATTTGCTTATCCATGTTATGTGGGAAGAAACGTGTACGTTAGGTGAGGAGCGTTTACACGGGTGCTATGTGTGGCTTATGACTAGATTAGGTTTTTAGGCTATTAATATTCCATAATTGGATGATGTGATTTATATGAAATACGCTTAATTACCTAGTGACTTCATGAGAATGATCGTTACAATGTAATTGGCCGTAGTCATGCTTTATATGTTGAACACCCATCTGTATTTTAATTATTGTCATGTCCTTGAGCACCTTGTCGATGAGTTATGAGCTTATATCTTTGATGAAAAATTAGGCATATTACTTTGTGATAATTATGGCATACATGGACATGTTGAGCGGATTGATTAGGTGCTGGCACGTGGTCTTTGCCATGCGATTGTGATTATTGTGATGTGCATGGGGTGAAATAACGGTGGTGTTTGCTCAGGCTGCCCATGTGGCAAAATAAGAGTGGTGATACGTACATATGGCGAAATAAGGGTGACATTTATTTATATTGCACATGCGGGGAAATAAGAGTGGCTTTATTGATGATGTTATGTGACGATCTAGGGTAATTCTCTTGATGATATGCACGAGATGAAATGTGGATGATAGTTTGATCCTTTACATGTTTTCGTTAATCACCATCTTATATTTCTATGAGTTGCTAGTTGAATTTGACATGCTATATATGCCTCCACTTCTAGTTGATGAACTGATGTCAAAGTTGGATTCTCATACGTTGAGTTGTTATCACATGTTCCAACAAGATCAATGATATTAATTTTCGTTACATATTTTGCTGTTAGTTATTGATATATTGCACATGTTTCTTTGACTAGTGAATATCATATGACTTGAACCTCGTCATTACTTCACTGAGGTTAGTCTTGATACTTACTGTGTACCGATTGTGGTATACTCATACTATACGTCTGCATATTCTTTTATAGATCCAGGTGTTAGAGGCAGCAGATCTAGAGAGTTGAGGTTTACATTGGTCGCGAAGCTTCAAGGTAGAGCTGCATGCTATCGCAGTTCCTTGGATTCTCATCCTTTATACTGGTACTGTTAATTTTATATTCAAATAATATTATATTTTGAACTATCCTTATGTATTCAATTAGAGCTCATGACTATGTAATGCCTAGTTCTGGGAAGTTATATTGAGTAACGCCATTTTGGCTTGTGTGAACTTGATTTCCGCTTTTATATTTGATTCTGTCTTATTATATCATGTCTCGTTATTTTTATAATGTTAAGTCATTGGCTTACCTAGTTGTCATGACGCAAAATCTCTCCTTGGGCGGCGTGATGGAACCTAGTCTTAAGTCGATTGCTTACAACATTTAAGTCAGTTTAATAATGATATTTTAAAACAAAAATTTATATAAATACGGAAATAAATGTGAAATAAGCCTAGGGGGCAATAATCACTAAAACCTCCCAAGACTAGGTAATACAGAGTCACGAACTCTAGCTGAATATATAGAAAAATCTCAAAACTCGAATTACAATATTGTTCGGATAACAACTGACAGTACAATAAAAGGGAAAGGACTCCAAGGGACTGCAATGACCAAGCATCTCTACCTTGAATCCTCGCGATCAATAAGCTAACTTTGCCTGAGTCCAATATCTCCAATGCCTAGATCTGCACAAAAATATGCATAAGTATAGTATTAGTACACCACGGTCGGTACCCAGTAAGTATCAAGACTAATCTCGGTGGAGTAGTAACAAAGTACAAGTCAAGACACCTACTAGTTTCAAAACCTATGCAGTTTATAAGTATAAAGCTAATAAAGGAAGAAAGAGTCAATAAATGGAAACAAGAGATAAACATGTGTTAAAATAGTAAAGTAATCAGAACACCATTAAATACCAATAAAACTAATTAAGGAAAAACAATGAAAACCGAATACTCAAACCGTTCTAACACAAGTTTCACAACAAAATTACTCTGTGATGCCTCATCTCATAAACACAAGTCACGAGTCCCAAACCACAAATCATATGCTCACACCACCTTGTGCCCACATTATTAATCACAACCGCACGGACAACTCACGTGCCAATATCTCAATCCTCCCGACATGATCATGTTACACCTTATATTTTCATACGTAAAAGTGTGTCATAATAAAACTAATATAAGACCAAAAATAAGAGGGTTGGAAGGTTTAGAAGCTAAAGGAATTGAAGAAAATAATATTTCGTAGAAAGTCGACAAGTTGGGAATATTATAACTTGTACTTTTGGGGTGAGACAAGGGTGCTTAACATTATAAGGAGGTTATGTTATGAGTTATGTTAGTCGTATGACAGTCGTGTATTATGTTTTGAAGTCAAGCGAGTTGTGGATCAAAAGTCGATGAAAGGCATCACAAGTTACGTTCATAAGTTTTACTGCAACTTTGGGTCAAATGCAACTGTGATTTTTTCCCAATATACATATAGTTATATGCTGTTCCACCCATCAAATTGAATATCTATGAGTCTAGTTTCTAACTCATTGAACCGTTTGTCAATACAATATCGGAGTAGAGAGATATATGCATTATTGTGAGACTGTGCAAACTGTTAGGTGACAAGTAGGTGTGTCACCTACTTGCTTAAATGAGAGTCCGAAAATGGGTCAGTTCGGGTCGTCCAAAGAGGCCTTTTAAAGGCCTATTTCCTTCATATATTAGACTGATAATAGGGCATAATAACTAGACATAAGCTCTGCAAATATCCTCCTAAAGATTGCCCATAAACGCTAATTGATTTTCTCTCCCTTTCAAGTTCTAATTGGAGGTAAACCCTAGAGTTTGAAGAACCAAGATAGGAGCTGAGTTATGCAACAAATAAGGTTATTTTACTTCTATAATTTATAATTTATCTTCTGTAAATTCATGGTAAGTCATTATATATTTGTAAGAACTCACGGGACGGTGATCGGAAGCCTTGAGTGCGAGTTATTCACTTGTAGTAGACTGTTTTGTGGACTGTTTTGTGTTGCTGTTGGGCTGCTTGTTTTACTACTGTTTTGTGAAGTTTTGGAGGAGGAAGGGTATGGAGAAAAACCACATTAATGCATGGTGGTGGGCTAGTCATTCGTCGTAATATTTTCGGGCTGTTTGACACTACTATGGTGGTCGTTTTGTGTATGAAGAGATTGGGGTGTGTTGGGCTAATTTTTAGTATTTTGTGGTGTGTATAAGGTTGGAAAATAATGTATATATGTTGTTTCTAACGCATTTAGGGTAGATGCTACCCGTTTTAATACAAAATAAGATTGTCGTTTATTGTGCGATAGTTGTACCTTTCGTAACTTAATGATAGTATTACTATCGTTATTGTAGATTAAGGTGCGAAGAGGCGAGTTCAACTTGGTGATTAGAAAGATTGTGATAGGGTATGTTAAGGCTAAGCCCTTCCTTCATTTTGGCATGATCTCGTAACTACATGTGTTTGATAATGAGGCATAAAGAGAAGTTCATACTCCCGGATTTATATACATTATACTAGTCTCAAAAGTTACAGTATTCTCCCTTATCGGGACTTTATTTTCAGTTGAGTATTGTCTTCTTCCAGTCAAGAGAGCAGAGTGTCTCTCTCTCTCTCTCTTTCTCTCTCTCTCTCTCTCTCTCTCTCTATATATATATATATATATATATATATATATATATATATGTATATATATACACACACATTATTATAGTAGTTTCACCATCATCGAGCTATAATCGGTGGGCAGGCCCCTATTGGGCAACCTCTGATAAGATGGTAAGTTATATACCGAGCCTACTGTGGCCGAACGCATATGAGCGAGCCCAGGATGGCCGAGATACAAAGCCTAGTATGGCCGAGCGCCTATGATCGAGCCTACTACGGCCGAGCGGTTATACGTACCGAGCCTTATAGGGCTGGACATTTATTTTACTTACTATATTGAAGGAGTTGAGTCAATATTAGCAGGTAAGTATATCTCTAGATCATCTTTGACTCCCAGTTACTTTTATTTATTATATTATCAGTTCAGTTTCAGCTTTTAGTTATTTTGTTGCCTTACATACTCAGTACATTATTACGTACTGACGTCCCTTTTTTGGGGACACTACATTATATGCGTGCAGGTTCAGATAGACAGACGGGTAGACCTCCTCAGTAGGTGTGGCCCGAGTGCAGCCTGATCGGTAAGCTCCACGTCCTTCGGAGTTGCCGGGTCTAGGGTTTTGTGTACATATTGTGTATATATGTTATGGGTAGGTCGGGGCCCTATTTCGATCACAGTACATCCATCAGTAGAGGCTTGTAGGCATATCCTGTTAGTTAGTGCCGCATGTTAGGCTTGTAGGCTTTGTATGTATATTTTGTTGGTTTGTCAGCTGTAGTAGTTATAGCGTCCTTGTCGGCCCATCTTTATATTGATGTTTAGTCATAGCTAGTTTCCATTTTGTTTTATATTTTTCTTTTGTTTTATATTTTGCTTCGCAAATTGTCTTACAATGTGGCCCCATGGACAAAGTATGACATTGTATGTTAAGAGTCCCTCAGTCGCAAGTCTGCTATTTTAAGTGAGGCACCGGGTGCCGGTCTCGCCCCCAGATTCAGGGCGTGACAAACTTGCTATCAGAGCAGTTCTTTCCTAGGGAGTCTACAAGTCGTGTCTAGTAGTGTCTTGTTTATTGATGTGTTGTGCACCACATTATATAAGCAGCGAACTACATGGCATTTAGGAGTTGGTTACCCTTCTTCCAAATCTAAATCGTGCTGTAGAACTGAGTTATAGGAAATTTGAGTTAAACTTACATGTTGGTGTCTGCATACACAGATAACGGTGACTAGGAAGACCACGGATAGCCAGAGGAGAGATACAACAGATGGTGAGGGGACCAGCAAGGTACACCCAGTAGATGGGGCCCAGTTTAAGGCCCAGGGCGCGACCCCTACTCAGCCATTACCGGCTCCACCACTTGAGGGGATTCTTAGGGATACCCCACATCCAGTTCCCCCTCCACTTCCATCAGATCCGAACTTGAGGAGTGCGATGCATTTGTTGACACAATTGGTAGCTACCCAGCAACAAGCTATGACATCAGCTAGTGCAGGATCTTCTGAGGGATCTGGTAGTTCAAGGGTTCGAGGGTTTATTGGTTTGACTCCCCCAGAGTTCACGGGGACAGATTAGAGGGAGGACCCGCAGGATTTCATAGATTAGATTCACATGATATTTCGGGTTATGCATGCCATGGAGAAAGAGGCAGTGGAGCTATCAACTTTTGGACTCCGAGATATAGCCATCCTTTGGTACGAGGGATGGGAGAGGTCCAGGGGACGTGATGCACCTCCAGCTGTTTGGGATTTTTTTTGGATGCCTTCCTTGACCAATACTTACCGCGGGAGATCCGACATGCCCGAGTTGATCAGTTTCTAGCCCTCAAGCAGGGCAATATGAGTGTTTGATAGTATAGTCTCCGTTTTGACTCATTGGCCAGATATGCACCATCCATAGTTGCTACTATGTGGAACAGGATCCACAGGTTTATAGCAGGGTTGGCCCCAGAGTTGACCGAGGCATGTGCCACCGCTGCATTGTAGGATAGTATGGATATCTCCAGGATTCAGGCATTCGCCTAGAATATAGAAAGGGGTAGGCGTCGGCAGCAGGGTACAGAGAAAACTGAGCAAGGGCAGCGTAAGAGGATAAGATTTCCTTGGTCTCCGGAGCAGTCACCGGGTAGTTATAGGCCCCAGTTCTTCGGACAACCACCTAGGCCTCTGCCACCTCAGTTACAGGATTACAGGTATGACCGCTATACTCAGTCATGACCAGTTGAGAGCTCACAGGCATCAGGTTTGCAGCAATAGCGAGGTTCAGGGAAGACATGGTCATTTTCACTGCGATGTGACAAATGTGGTAAAGGACACTTGAGCCAATGCCGAGCAGGTTCTGATGCTTGTTATACATATGGTGCGAGATTGCCCAAACAAGATCATCTATGTCCGTGCATCCTTCAGGGCGCTAGTCTCAGTTTTTGGCTAGTAGAGGTCAAGGCAGAGGTAGAGGTTCCAGTTCAGGTGGTAATCAGAACTGTATCTATGCTTTAGTGGGTCGACAGGACCAGGAGTCTTCACTAGACGTTGTGATAGGTATATTGACCATTTTTCTCTCACGATGCTTATGCCTTGATAGATCCAGGATCTACTTTATAGTATATTACCCCATTTGTCGCGAGGATGTTTGGAATAGTACCTGAAATACGAAGTGATCCTTTTTCGGTATCTACACCGGTCGGAGAACCGATTATTTCTAGACGAGTTTACCAAGGTTGTACGGTGATAGTTTGTAGTCATCGGACCTCAGCCGACGTAGTTGAGCTAGAGATGACGTAGTTGTCAGCTTGCTATGCCATAGTTTATTGCCGAGCAAAGGCAGCCATATTTCATTTTTCGGGTGAGCCGGTTCTTGAATGGGTGGGTAATATAGCGACACCCAGAGGTAGGTTTATTTCCTGTCTAAAGGCAAGGAAAATGATCGAAAAAGGGTGCATTTATCATATTGTGCGAGTTAGAGATGCAGATGTTGAGATACCTACACTTCAATCTATTCTAGTAGTCAAAGAGTACGCAGATGTGTTTCCATATGATCTTCCAGGTATTTTTCCAGAGTGAGAGATTGATTTTAGCATCGATTTGCTTCCGGGAATTAAACCAATATCCATCCCACCGTATAGAATGGCACCTTCCGAATTGAAGAAGCAGTTAAAAGATTTGCTGGAGAAAGGTTTATCTGACCCAGTACCTCACCTTGGGGTGCACCAGTACTATTTCTGCGGAAGAAAGACGGCTCGCTGAGGATGTCTATCGATTATAGGCAGCTGAACAAGGTAACTATTAAGAATAAGTATCCACTTCCAAGGATCGATGACTTGTTTGATCAATTGCATGGGGCTAGATTCTTTTGAAAGATAGATTTGAGGTCGGGATACCACCAGGTCAGAGTTCGGGAGAAAGCTATTCCGAAGACAACCTTCAGGACCCGATATGGCCACTTCGAGTTCCTTGTCATGTCCTTCAGGTTAACGAATGCACCCGTCGTATTTATGGACTTGATGGATAGCCTTTTACGGCCATTTTTAGATCTGTTCATGATAGTATTTATTGATGATATTCTGGTTTATACACGTTCATAGGATGAGCATGCGGACCACCTGCGAGCGGTACTCCAAACCCTCTGTGATCGTAAGTTGTATGCTAAGTTTTCTAAATGTGAGTTCTGGTTGAAGTCTGTAGCATTCTTGGGGCATATTATATCCCATGAAGGTATAAAGGTAGACACTCAGAAGATTGAGGCCGTGAAATCCTGGCCTAGACCTACCACTCCAATAGAGGTTCGTAGCTTTATAGGCTTAGCAGGATACTACCGGAGGTTCGTAGAGGGTTTTTCTTCCCTTTCGGTACCATTGACGAAGTTGATGCAGAAAGTAACTAAGTTTCAGTGGACGGAGGCTTGCGAGAGGAGTTTCCAAGAGCTTAAAAATAGGTTGCCCTCAGCGCCAGTTCTAACACTTCCAGAGGGTCCAGAGGGTTATGTCGTGTATTGTGATGCCTCAAGTGTCGGGTTAGGATATGTACTGATGCCATATGGGAAGGTAATTGTGTATGCTTCAAGGTAGTTGAGGAGGCACGAGAGGAATTATTCGACCCACAAACTCGAGTTAGCCGCGGTTGTACCTGCATTTAAGATATGGTGGCATTATTTATATGGTGTTCATGTTGATGTATTTATAGATCATAAGAGCATGCAATATATATTCAAGCAAATAGAGTTGAATTTGTGTTAGAGGCGATGGCTAGAGTTATTGAAAGATTATGATGTTAACATTCTCTACCATCCAGGAAAAGCTAATGTTGTAGCAGATGCCTTAAGTTGCTGATCTATGGGTAGCTTAGCACATGTAGAGGCTAAGAAAAGACAATTATCTAGAGAGATTAATCTATTGGCTTGTTTGGGGGTTCGGTTAATAGATTGTGACGATGGTGGAGTTGTACTCCAAAACACTTCAAAATCATCTCTCATAGTTGAAGTCAAGGAAAGGCAGTACGAGGACCCATAGTTGGTCGAGTTGAGAGAGCGAGTTCCGTAGCAGAAGAAGCCGTTGTTAGAGCTCAAGGGAGATGGGGTTCTCAGATATAGGGGTCATCTGTGTGTTCCAAATGTAGCATGGCTACGAGACATGATTATGTCAGAGGCACATTATTTGCGGTACTCCATTCATCCCGGGTCGACGAAGATGTATCATGACATTAAGGATGTGTACTGGTGGAATGATATGAAGAAGAACATTGCTGAGTTTGTCGCCCAGAGTCCTAGTTGCCAACAGGTGAAGGTAGAGCATCAGAAGCCTGGAGGGCTAATGCAGACTATAAAGATCCTGACGTGGAAATGGGAGGCGATAAACATGGACTTCATCACATGTTTGCCTCATTCTCATCATAAGTTCGATTCTATATGGGTGATAGTTGATAAGCTAACGAAATAAGCCCATTTTCTACCAGTCAGATCTACATATACAACTGAAGATTATGCAAAGTTATATATTAAGGAGATAGTGCAGCTACACGGAGTACCAATATCTATTATATCTGACCGTGGGGCTCAGTTTACAAGACATATTTGGAGGTCATTTCAGAGAGGTCTAGGGACTCAAGTGAATTTCAGCACAACTTTTCATCTACAGACTGATGGACAAGACGAGCGCACAATTCAGACTCTCGAGAATATGTTACGAGCATGTGTGTTAGATTTTAAAAGAAGTTGGGATGAACATCTACCTCTTATCAAGTTTGCATATAATAACAGTTACTACTCCAATATCCAGATGGCTTCGTACGAGGCTTTGTATAGGCTTAAGTGCAGATATCCTATAGGGTGGTTTGATGTTGGAGAATCTGGGTTACATGGGCAAGCCTTGGTTAAGCATGCCGTAGAGAAAGTAAAGCTTATCAAGGAGCGACTGTTGACAGCTTAGAGTCGTCAGAAGTCATATTCTGATGTGCGGCGATGAGACTTAGAGTTTGGGGTTAATGACTGGGTATTCTTAAAGGTATCACCGATGAAGGGCGTGATGAGGTTTGGAAAGAAAGTCAAGCTTAGCCCATGGTATATTAGTCCTTATAGGATTATTCGGAGAGTGGGCCAAGTAGCTTATGAGTTAGAATTGCCCTCGGAATTGGAGTCTGTCAATCCGGTTTTTCACGTATCTATGCTACAGAAGTGCATTGGTGATCCTACCAAACTGGTGCCCACTGATAATGAACAGATTATGGATGACTTATCAAACGAGGAAGTTCCAGTAGTCATCCTAGACCGACAAATCCGCAAGCTACAAAATAAGGAGGTAGCCTCCGTGAAAGTTTTATGGAAAAGCAAGAACGTGGAATAGATGACATGGGAAACGGAGGAAGAAATGAAGTCTAAATATCCCCACCTATTTCAAACTGAAGGTATGGCTCGAGATGGGATGCTACAACATATCTCTATTTAGGCTAGTAGGCCATCGATTGTTTTTTTGACTTTCAGTATTTATGATGTACGACTATGTGAGGCAAAGTGTTGCTATTTATAGACATTGGCCATGTGTGGCATGCATATTATGTTTTCTGGCTGCGTGTAAGTTGGTTTTAGTCTAGTTTACGGAGGAGACTCTGGCAAAAATTTTCCAAAGTCTCTAAGAATAAACATTCGATGACGAATGTTCCCAAGGGGGGGAATGATGTTACACCCTATATTTTCGTACTTAAAAGTGCATCGTAAGAAAACTAATGTAAGACCAAAAATTAGATCATCTTTGGAAGTATATAAAGTAAGTTATCATGTTACCTCAGAGGTTACAAATGTTGAAGATAATGAACAACAAGTACAAAGAGGGTGGGAAGGTTCAGAAGCTAAAGGAATTGAAGAAAATAATGTTTTGTAGAAAGTCGACAAGTTGGGAATGTTATAACCTGTACTTTTAGGTTGAGACTAGGATGCTTAATATAATAATGAGGTTATGTTATGAGTTATGTTAGTCGTATGATAGTCGTGTGTTATGTTTTGAAGTCAAGCGAGCTGTGGAACAAAAGTCGACGAAAGTCATCACAAGTTACGTTCATAAGTTTTACTGAAACTTTGGGTCACATGTAACTATGATTTTCTCCCAATATACATTGATTTATGGGGTGTTCCACCCATAAAATTGAATATCTATTAGTCTAGTTTCTAACACATTGAACCGTTTGTCAATACGACATCGGAGTAGAGAGATATATGCATTTTTGTGAGATAGTGCAAGCTGCTAGGTGACAAGTAGGCGTGTCACCTACTTGCTTAAATGAGAATCCGAAAATGGGCCAGTTCAGGTCATCGAAAGAGGCCTTGTAAAGGACTATTTCCTTCATATATTGGACTGATAATAGGGCATAATAACCAGACATAAGCTCAGCAAAAAACCTCCCAAATATTGCCCACAAACCCTAATTGATTTTCTCTCCCTTTCATGTTCTAATTGGAGGTAAAACCTAGAGTTTGAAGAACCAAGATAGGAGCTGAGTTATCTAACAAATAAGGTACGTTTACTGATATCTTTCATCCATTTTTGTCTGTTGTAAATGCATGGTAAGTCGTTCTATATTTGTAAGAACTCACGGGACGGTGATCGGAAGCCGTGAGTTCGAGTTATTCACTTGTAGCGGACTGTTTTGTAGACTGTTTTGTGTTGCTGTTGGGCTACATGTTTTACTACTGTTTTTTGGAGTTTTGGATGAGATAGGGTGTGGAAAAACACCACATAAATGCAGGGTGGTGGGATGGTCGTTCGTCGTAACATTTTCGGGCTGTTTGACACTACTACGGTGGTCGTTTTGTGTATGAAGAGATTGGAGTGTGTTGGGCTATTTTGTAGTATTTTGTGGTGTATATAAGGTTGTAAAATAATGTATATATGTTGATATCGTTGTGTTCTTGTATTGTTGGTGTTATCTTGAATTTGGAGAAAGTAAGGATTATAGGGGAGATGCTGCCCGTTTTAATACAAAATAAGCTTATCGCTCGTTGTGCGATAGTTGTACCTTTTGTAACTTAATGATAGTATTATTATCGTTGTTGTAGATTAAGGTGCGAAGACGCGAGTGCAACTTGGTGATTGGAAATATTGTGATAAGGTATGTTAAGGCTAAGCCCTTCCTTCATTTTGGTATGATCTCGTAACTACATGTGTTTGATAACGAGGCATAAAGAGAAGTTCATACTCCCGGATTTATATGCATTATACTAGTCTCATAAGTTACGGTATTCTCCCTTATCGAGACTTTATATTCAATTGAGTATTGTCTTATTCCAGTCAATAGAGAAGAGGGTCTATATATATATATACACAATATTAACGTAGTTTCACCACCATCGAGCTATAATCGGTGGGCAGGCCTCTATTGAGCAACCTCTGATCAGATGGTAAGTTATATACCGAGCCTACTATGGCCAAGAGCCTATGAGCGAGCCCAGGATGGATGAGATACAGAGCCTAGTATGGCCGAGCGCCTATGAGCGAGCCTACTACAGCCGGTCAGTTACACGTACCGAGCCTTATAGGGCCGGGCATTTATTTTACCTACAATATTGAAGGAGTTGAGCCACTATCAGCTGGTAAGTATATCTCTAGATCATCTTTGACTCCCAGTTACTTTAAATTATTATATTATCAGTTCAGTTTCAGCTTTCAGTTATTTTATTGCCTTACAGAGTCGGTACATTATTTCGTACTGACGTCCCTTTTCTAGGGACGCTGCATCTCATGCGTGCAAGTTCAGATAGACAGAAGGATAGAGCTCCTCAGTAGGTGTTGCCCGAGTTCAGCCTAATCGGTAAGCTCCACGTCCTTTGGAGTTGCCGGGTCTAGGGTTTTGTGTACATATTGTGTATATATGTTATGGGTAGGTCGGGGCCCTGCTCCGATCATAGTACATCCATCAGTAGAGGCTTGTAGACATATCCTGTTAGTTAGTGTAGCATGTTGGGCTTGTAGGCTTTGTATGTATAGTTTATTGGTTTGTCAGCTGTAGTAGTTATAACGTCCTTGTCGGCCCATCTTTATATTGATGTTTAGTCAAAGCTAGTTTCCGTTGTGTTTTATATTTTGCTTCGCAAATTGTCCTGCAATGTGGCCCTATGGCCAAAGTATGACAATGTATGTTCAGAGTCCCTCAGTCGCAAGTTGGTATGCTATGTTAAGTGAGGCACCGGGTGCCAGTCTCGCCCCCAAGTTCGGGGCATGACAAACTACATGCTCACAATCACAATCTGCTCGGGGTGGCCACATGCTCAATACCAAATTGGAAGCAGATAACACAAGAATACATGGAAATGATCAATGAATGTGAAGCTTCATACTCCTAAACGAGTATAAGTGGCATGCTACAGTGTATGCTTGTGCGAGTGTGCTATTACAGTCCAAGTCAACAAGTAATACCAAAGACA
The DNA here is from genome assembly GCA_000715115.1 of Nicotiana otophora. Classification (NCBI taxonomy): domain Eukaryota; kingdom Viridiplantae; phylum Streptophyta; class Magnoliopsida; order Solanales; family Solanaceae; genus Nicotiana; species Nicotiana otophora. The sequence goes on from AWOL01S0013913.1 coordinate 62,648, forward strand.
TTGTGTAGCTCATTATAAGCAACACAACAAGTGACATAAGGTGCATGGCATACACAAGGAAAATCACACCATCACACGAATATCGTCAACATAGTGCCCCCATGCCAGTACATATCATCCCCCACATAAACACTCTTATCTCTCTGTATTAATAACATCGTAATAGCCACCCTTATCGCTCCGCCAAGACATTAACATAATAGCCACCCTTATCTCTCTACCCGGATATTTAATATAATAGCCACCCGTATCACCCCGATAGCCACCCGTATCACTCTGCCCTGACAATATCATTAGCCACGTGTATCACTCCGATAGCCACCTGTATCACCCCACATAATAGACACCCTTATCGCTGCACCCAGACCATAGAACAATAGTCACCCGTATCACCCTGCACAATCAATAACAGTGAAATTCCACCCTTATGTTTCGCATAACAATAATCAATCCACATAACAAATTCACATGTTCTAACATCACAACAACACGACATATCAACTCATACCACAAGTGCCCATAGGCCACAACCTTTCCAAAATAAAAATACAAATATCACCACAGCACATAGCCCACAACTCAAACACGATGTGTATAAAATTTCAATAGCAACAAAATAAACGAGGAAAGTAACTCAACAATGAACAGTATTCCATTACTGTGTGAAATAAGCTAACAGGGAAAGGGATGTCATGAACTTGAAACTACATATAAATGCATGAGAATAACCCACAACAAGAGGATATCATGTAACAACAATTTCAATTAAGAATAACTCAACAATAAAGAAAGTCACATAATAGTTAAAAAGGTAACAACTTCAAATAAAGCATATAAGAGTAAACTTGACAAGTAAAGGATATGACATGTGCTACTTCAAATATAGCATGTGAGAGTAAACATGACAAATAAAAGATGTAACATGTGCTAACAATTTCAAATAAATACATGAAGAAGCCTAAGAGTCTAAACCGGTCGATTTCCACATATAAGTCAGAGTACATGCTCGTCACCTCAAGTACACGTCTTTCACATAATTCAAATAATAAAATAAATCCCAAATCCTAAGGGGTAGTTCCCCCACACAAAGTTAGGCAAGATACTTATCTCAAAGAAGCTAAAACAATACTCTAAAATGACCTTATCGTGTTAAACAACCTTCGGATGGCTCGAATCAAGCAAAAAATAACAAAGTATCATAAATAAAAGCCATAGGAAACAATTCTGGATAACAAAGCTTCAATTTTTAATGAAAACTAAAAAGTCAACCCCTGGCCCGCACCTCGAAATCTGATAAAACTCACAAAATCCAAACACTCATTCTGATACGAGGCCAACCATATAAAATGTATCCAATTACGACCTCAAATCGACCTTCAAATCATCATTGTATATTTTAGAAACTTTTTGCAAAGATCCTCAATTTCTCCAATTCAAATCACTAATTTAGTGGAAAAAACAAAGATGGGATCATGAAATATAACCAAATCCAGGTCAAGAATACTTACCCCAATCTAAATGGTGAATATAGCCTCAAACATCACCAAAAATCGAGCTCTACAACTCAGGATGTGATAAAAACAACCAAACCCTTGAAATATATGGAGTCTGCCAAGAAATGTCAACATATGCGACCAATAATCCGCTTCTATGGAACCGCATGTGCGGTCAATATCTTGCTCCTGTGAAATTACCTTACCTCATCCAATGTCACTTCTGCGACCAAGAATGCGCTTTTTTCGCTCAGGAAGCCGCTCCTACGGCCGCGCAGGTGCGCCCAGAATATCTGCATTTGCGGCCTTCTCGACCAACAACCCCATTCGCTTTTACGATCAAGCTTCCGCTCTTGCGGATGCGCAGATACGACCAGCCTTCCGCTTTTGCGGTCGTCCCTCATCCAACCTTGTTTATCTTATAAGCCCTTGTGACCTCATCTGCGGCCACCACACCTGCGCCTATAACTTCGTAGATGAGGCCACACCAGATCCAGCAAAAACCAGCCACCACATATGAATGAAATATGATCCAAAACACGTCCGCTACTCACCCGGGGACCCCGGGACCCCGTCTAATCTTGTCAACCAATCGCAAAACATAACGCGGACCTACTCGAGGCCTCAAATCATACCAAATGATATCGAAGTACGCATCGTACCCCAATTCAAGCCTAATAAAACTAATGGACTTTCAACTTATACAACTCGTGCCGAATCATATCAAATCAACTCGAAGCGGTCTCAAATTTGCATGCAAGTCCCAAATAACACAACGGAGCTATACAAACTCCCCGAATCACAATCCAAACTCGATATGAACAATGTCAACTCCTTGTCAAATCTCTCAGCCTTCCAAACCTTCAACGTTTCAACTTTTGCCAAAAAGCATCAAATCAACCCACGAACCTCCAATCCAAATTCGGACATACGCCTAAGTCTGAAATCACCATACGAAGCCATTGGAAATATCAAAACACCCTTCCGGAGTTATCTACTCAAAAGTCAAACTCCGGTCAACTCTGACCACTTAAGCTTCTAAAACAAGAATCATTCTTCCAAATCAATCCCAAATCATCCGAAAACTGAAGCTGGACACACACGCAAGTCATAATACACAATACGAAGCTACTCAAGACATTAAGCCACCAAACGAGATGCTAATTCTTAAAATAATCGGTCGGGTCGTTGCATTCTCATCCTCTTCAACAAACGTTCGTCCTCGAACGTGCCAAGAATCGTTCAGAAGCCACAAAATTGTTGAATGAACTCACCATACATATACTCACGGGTGATCCCACGTCACTCCAATCCACATAAGCCCGACAACACCATCTTAACTGAAGATTATTCCTTCCAACCACACTGATAAGCCTTAGAACAAAATTTTTCACCATCCAATTATTTCCCGAAGACCCGATTCCCACATAAACACACTGTACCAACCTCAACTAGCTACCATAACTCATGCATACACCCACAAGGTATGACCACCCGGCAGAATAAATCGCCCATATGCCCATAACAACATCTCTGACCACAATAGATGCCCATAATCAAATCCAGCGCTGACAATTAACCTCATATCATCTAAAACCTTTTCCCAACCCTTCGCAATGTTGACAACGATGTAAGAAACAGGAAGATCTAATAACCACTCACCCAAATCAACAAGTCACACCCAACGCCACCTGGGCACATACCTCGCAAGCCAAATCCAATAAGCACAATGCGAATATGACTGAATATGGAAGGAAAAACACATGAGAGAACCATCAAACATGTTCAACAAACACAAATCTCTATCAGTACAATACTACTAATTCGTCCCACAGGAGAGAAATAAAACATATGAACTAATCACAAGGATCTCATCCTAATATAACTCCACCGCGACACGTAGCCCTGTTCAAACATATCAAATAATATGAAAACGCGAGTATTCCATCCTCAACTCTAAATCACAAGTAGAATACACATCACACCAACCGAAACATTCCACTAACTCAATTTTGTGAAATAAAATCACAACACGTAACTGACTTTCCATACCAGTAGAGCACCTAAATCACAAATCATTACCAAACCATCCAGAAATCATAACAAAACCAACCGTAATGAGTAATAGAAAGTTCATTCAAGTCTCATAACTCTCAATAGGGAACAAACCAAAATGATTGACACGAGCTACCACTATAGAGTCTCTCAATAGATGTAAATACATAAGCAGAATACAAGAACCATAAAACACACCCATATATGAAACAAGATACGAGGACTCACTCTAATACATAAGACCAGATCAAAATAAGACTGATGCTCCTCTATGAAAAATTGAAACCATATCTGTAACGATAATATCTGGTGCAACAACCTCAGCCCTACCATGGAAAGCATATCAATGGGCCGGCCTCCCCATCTAGGGCGCCCTTTACCCGCCTATCCTCCACCCCTAACTGGCTGTACATGTGGAGTAGCAACTGGAATGGAGCCCATAGCCTGAGTGCTCTATTGAAATACACCACTCCTGAGTCCAGGACAATCTCTCATGGTGTGCCTAATATCTCCACACTCATAACAACCCCTCTGTGGGCGTGGCTTCTAGTACTGAGTGTGTGTCGGATAACTGTAATAACTGTTGTAGGAACCTCATGCAGGTGATACTCTAAAAGATGACTACCATATGTGAGTACCCTGAGGTCCCTGACTAACTGGAGCACCACGAGTAGTCTGAAGTGCGGACTAGACTGGCCGACTGCCCGAACCTCTAACGTGATAGGTCATAGCTGAAGAATAGAATCCACTAAATCTTCCAGAACCTTGAGACCTCTTGGCCTCCTTATCCTCCCTCACCTCACCTCGAATACGCTCTAACCTCCTGGTAATCTCCACAACCTGCTAAATTAGAGTATTCGTCTCCAACTCTTGAGCCATGCTGAATCTAAGCCCATAACTGAGCCCCTCGATAAATATGCGGACTCACTCTCTGACTGTAGAAACTAAGGTAGGTTCATGATGTCACACCCCAAAACCGAGGAGCGGGACCGGCTCTCAAACGAGTGAACCCGACCGAGCAAGACTATTAGATTTTCTTCTACCCAAACTCATCCACGAATGGAGATATTACATATTTTTCATTAATTAGACAAAAAGGTGTTCACGTCTACAACACCAATTAATTTCCAATAGTTTCATCATTTTTAAAGTCTCAAATGGACAAGTAATACAACCACAACATAACATAGTTTGTCTTTCCCAGCACCAATACACAACCCACACTATGTCTACAGAGCCTCTATAGATAAAGAAGAGTACAATGATAATGCCGGCAACAAGGTCCCTGCTATACGTCAAACCGAATACACAAAGTACAAAAGATACATGACCCCGGGATGAAGTGGGGCTCACCAAGTCAGTTGGGAAGAAGGTGTACTGCTATCACTAATCAATATCTCCTGCTGTGAAACCACCTGCATCCATTTAAAGATGCAGCGCCCCCGGCAAAAGGGACGTTAGTACTGTCGAATAGCACTAGTATGTATAACTAAACACCCTCTCAATAAAATGATAATAATACAAACAAGATTATCATAATATCAATGAATGCCTTAATCAACATCTAACCTTAATTTAGGATCAAGAAAGTGTTCTAATTAATTCCCATATCACACATTAGGAGATTTTTAGTATCGATATATCATTATTCACAATGCCATTATTCACAAAACCATTACCACCGTACTCTCAGCACGGAGTCCAATCACGACCCGATCGGCTAGGCTATATAATTAGAGACATCAACCACAATTACTCTCGATATCAATACCACTATCTTTAACACAGATTCCGATCACGACCCGATCGGCTAGGCTATCCATTAAGGACATCGACCAAAATCACAATTTCCAGCACAATCACCACCATGTGTGTGGCATGGTATCCCATCACGACCCTGACCGGCTAGGCTGTCTTATTTGAGACATCAACCGTTTTATAGCATTCATCGCATTCTATATTACTTTCATATCTTTTCATTTCATTGGCACTAATGGCCATAATTATAAGATCATTCTTGGCACGTTGTCCATAATCAGTATTTCATGCTCACTTTTTTGATTTCAAATATCATCATCATCATCAACAAAAATACAATTCAAATCAAGGTGTATAGTATACAAGTGAGCAACTTATAGTCTAAGGCACATAGAGATATTTCACAAAATTTGGCATAATAGCCTTCGTTAAACTTGACTTGAAGTCGAAACATTATTAATGCACAACCCATATTTTAATACATCCTCAATTGCTAACATAACATGAATAAAGCATTTGAGATACTTGTCGAATATATATATATCTTTCAACCCAAATCGGTCGCATAATTGGTGTCTTAAATGACCAAAAATCTGCATGAGTCTGCGGTCACTATGCGGTCCGCATAACTATTCTGCGGTCGCATAGTGCACCGCATAACATTTATGCGGTCGCATAGTCGACCGCATAATTGCTTCCAACTGACCCAATTAACTGCCTCACTCTGCCGCCATTATGCGTTCCGCAGAGTGATTCTGCGGTCGTATAATGGATCGCAGAAATGCACTTTTCTGCCAAAAAGTTTCCTTTACTTTCCGGTGCATTATTCAACCCAAAACGTCCGAGCCGCGGCGAGAATTTCTATAATACTTAACATGTCAAAATAATTTGGCACCACAAAATATTATTTTCTTTTGCAAAATTTTACGGGGCCTTACACATGATGGGATAACTCACTGAACCTGATAGCATATCCTGACACCGTCATGGTGCCCTGACATAGCTGCTCAAACTCCGTGCACCACAAATCCAGGAGGGTCAAGGTAACAAACTTCCTCAAAAACAGCTCTAAAAATTGATTCCAAGTGAGTGGTGCTGCATCAGTTGGCCTACCCTCCTCATAAGCCTTCCAACACTGATACGTTGCTCCCGGTAGCTGAAATGTAGTAAAAGCAACTCCGCTCACCTCCACAATACCCATGGTGCAGAGAATACAGTGACACTCCTCTAGAAAGGCCTGTGTATCCTCTGTAGCAGCGCCACTGTAAGTAGGAGGGTATACTTATTTAACCTCGCAAGCCTCTTTTGCTCTTCGTCTGATGCCCCTGGCCTAACCTCAGGCTAAGCCGGAATAACAGGTTGTACCGGCATAACACCCGGATCCTGACAAATGTGAGCCCACTGCTCTGGAATACGGGCGGCGAGAGTCTCAGCTCCTTCCCCAATTTGCAAAGTAGCAGCTGAAACTTGGATCAATCCCACCTAAGCCAATATACCAAATATGCTCAGGACTTGCGTTAAAGTCTCCTAACGTTTGGGGGTAACAACAAGCGCCTGAGGTACCTGTCCCCCAACTGGAGCTACTGGTGGCTCCTTAACTGCTGCTCTGACAGGTGCTCTAGCTGCGGCACGTGTCCCTCCTCATCCTCTACCCCGACCCCAGCCTCTCGCGGTTCTAGCAGGAGGCGCAGGTGTTTGCTCGGCTGATCTGCTAGCGTGTGTCCTCAGAATCTGTGAGAGAATATAAATATAAAGGCTCAAACTTCGAAATCAACAAACCCGCACGACAGGAATGAAAGAAGTGGAATTTACCTAATAGTTCTGTAGCCTCTCGAAGATAAGTATAGATGTATCCATACCGATTTTCAAGACTCTACTAAACTTGCTCGTGACTCGTAGAACCTATGAACCTAGGGCTCTAATACTAACTTGTCATGACCCAAAATCCCGCCTTAGGCATCGTGATGGCACATAGTCTCTAAGACTAGGTAAGCCGATTACTTACAATAATTAAGCCAGTTTAACAATGATATTTTAAAATAGAGATTATATAAATACCGAAATAAATGTGAAATAAGCCTACGCGTCAATAATCACTACAACCTCCCATGACTAGGTAATACAAAGTCACGAACTCTAGCCCAATACATAGAAAGATCTCAAAACTCGAAATAAAATATTATTTGGATAACAACTGACAATATAATGAAACGGAAATAACTCCAAGGTACTGGAACGACCAAGCAGCTCTACCTTGAATCCTCGCGATCAAGAAGCTAACTCTTCCTATGTCCGATATCTCCAATACCTGGATCTGCACAAAAATGTGAACAAGTATAGTATGAGTACACTATGATTGGTACCCAGTATGTATCAAGACGAACCTCGGTGGAGTAGTGACAAGGTACAAGTCAAGACACATACTAGTTTTAAAACCTGTGCAATTTATAAGTATAAAGCTAATAAAGGAAGCAAGAGTCAATAAATGGCAACAAGGGATAAACATGTGATAAAAATAGTGAAGTAATCAGAACACCGTTAAATGCCAATGAAACCAATTAAGGAAAAACAATGACAACCGATTACTCAATCCGTTCTACCACAAGTTTCACAATAGAATTACTCCGAGATGCGTCATCTCATAAACACAAGTCACGAGTCTCAAACCAATAATCATATGCTCACACCACCTTGTGCCCACATTATTAATCATAACCGCACGGACAACTCACATGCCAATATCTCAATCTGCCCAACATGATCACAGGTTCAATACCAAAATAGAAACAGATAATACAAGAATACATGGGCATGATCAATGAATGTGAAGTTTCATACTCCTGAACGGGTATAAGTGGTATGCTATGATGTATGCTTGTGCGAGTGTAGTATTACAGTCCAAGTCAACAAGTAATATCAAAGACATCGAGTAGATCATTGAAAGCAATACAACAAGTCAGGTAAGGTGCATGACATACACAAGGAAAATCACACCATCACACGAATATTGTCAACATAGTACCCAGGCCATCACATATTATCCTTGTCATAGCCAAGCTTATCTCTTTGTATTAATAACATCATAATAGACATTATTATCTCCCAAATTAATAACATCATAATAGACACCCTTATCGCTCCGCCCAAAAATTAACACAATAGCCACCCGTATCGCTCTGCCTAGATATTTAATATAATAGCCACCTGTATCACAATGATAGCCACCCATATCACTCAGCCCTGACAATATCATTAGCCACCCGTATCACTCCGCATAATTTGGTTAGACAATAGCACAATAGCCATCCGTATCACCCAACACAATAAATAACAGTGAGATGCCACCCTTATGATCCACATAACAACAACAGTGAGATGCCACCCTTATGCTCCGCATAACAACAATCAATCCACATAATAAATTCACACGTGCTAACATCACAACAACACAGCATATCAACTTGTACCACAAGTGCCCATAGGCCACAACCTTTCCAAAACAACAATACAAATATCACCACAACACATAGCCTACGACTCAAACACGATGTGCATAAGATCTCAATAGAAAAAAAATTAACGAGGAAAGTAACAAAACAAAGAACAATACCCCATTAGACAACCGCTTCAACTACAACAGGTTAATGACTTTTAATAACTTCAACTTCAATTAATTTCTTAAGAATAAACTCAACAATGAAGGTATTTCCATGGAATGACAAACTTTGAATTCTAGTAGGGGAAATAGGCTAACAAGGAAAGAGATGGCATGAACCAAAAACTACGTCTAAATGCATGAGAATAACCTGGCAACAAGAGGATATCATGTAACAACAATTTCAATTAAGAAGAACTCAACAATAAAGGAAGTCACACAATAATAAAAGAGGTAACAACTTCAAATAAAGCGTATAAGATTAAACATGACAAGTAAAGGATATGACATGTGCTTACAATTTCAAATATAATATGTGAGAGTAAACATGACAAATAAAATATGTAACATGTGCTAACAATTTCAAATAAATACATGAAAGAAGCAAAAGACTCTAAACCAGTCGATTTCTATATATAAGTTCGAGTACGCAGTCGTCATCTCACGTATACGTCTTTCATATAATTCAAATAACACAATAAATCCCAAATCCTAAGGGGTAGTTCCTCCACATAAAGTTAAGCAAGATACTTACCTCAAAGAAGCTAAATCAATACTCTAAAATGACCTTCTCGTATGAAACAACCTCTGGGCGGCTCGAATCCAGCCAAAATAACTTAATATCATAAATAAAAGCCATAGGAAATTATTTCAGATAACAAATCTTTGATCTTAATGAAAACTAAAAAGTGAACCCAAACATACAACCCCAGGATGCACCTAGGAACCCGAAAAAACTCACAAAATCCGAACACCTATTCCGATACGAGTCCAACCATAGAAATATTATCCAATTCCGACCTCCAATCGACATTCAAATCATCATTTTACATTTTAGAAAGTTTTTGCAAAAATCCTCTATTTATCCAATTCAAATCACTAATTTAATGATAAGAACTAAGATGTCATCATGAAATATAACCAAATCCGGGTCAGGAATACTTACCTCAATCCAAATAGTGAAAATCCCCTCCTAAATCACCCAGACCGAGCTCTACCACTCACAATGTGATAAAAACAACCAAACCCTCGATATATATGGAGTCTACCCAGAAATGTCGCATCTGCGACCAATAATCCGCTTCTATGGAATCGCATGTGCAGTCAGCATCTCGCTCATGCAGAATTACCTTACCTCATCCAATGTCGCTTATGCGATCGAGAATGTGCTTGTGCGCTTGCACTTCTGAACTCAGGAGACTGCTCCTGCGGTCGTGCAGGTGCGCCCAGAAAATCTGCATTTGCGGCCTTCTAAACCAACATCTCCATCCGCTTCTGTGATCAAAATTCTGCTCCTGCGGATGCGCAGATGCGCCCAGCCTTCCACTTCTATGGTCGTCCCGCATCCAGCCTTGTTTCGCTTCTAAGCCCTCGTGACCGCATCTGCAGCCACCACACCTACGCCCATAACTCTGCTGGTGCGGACACACCAGATCCAACAAAACCCAACCACCACACATGAATGAAATATGATTTGAAACATGTCCACAACTCACCCGGTGCCCCTGGGACCCTGTCTAATTATGTCAACCAATCCTAAAACATAACGCGTACCTACTCGAGGCATCAAATCATACAAAACAACATCAAACTATGAATCTTACCCCAATTCAAGTTTAATGAAATTAATGGACTTTCAACTTATACAACTCATGCCGAATCATATCAAATCAACTCGGAAATGACCTCAAATTTTGCATGTAAGTCCCAAATAACAAAACACAGCTATACCAATTCCTAGAATCACAATCTAAATTTGATATCATCAAAGTCAACTCCTGGTCAAACTTCTCAACCTTTAAAACCTTCAACTTTCTAATTTTTTCCAAAAAGCATCAACACCGACCTGCAATTCCATATCTAGATATAAGCCTATGTCCAAAATCACCATACGAAGCTATTAAAATCATCAAAATACCCTTCCAGAGTTGTCTACTCAAAAGTCAAACTTTGATCAACTCTTACCACTTAAGTTTCTAAAATAAGAATCATTCTTCCAAATCAATCACGAATCATTTGAAAACCAAACCGGCCACACACAAAAGTTATAATAAACAATACGAAGATGCTCGAAACCTTAAGCCACCGAACGAGATGCTAATTGTCAAAACAATCGGTCGGGTTATTACACCAATCTCGAGAATTAGGTGTCATCACGACCCCTATGGTCGGATTTGGGTCGTGACATGAGGGTACCTTGATTATTTAGATTATTTTTGAAACCCAAAATAGTTCCTAAGATGGTTCTATCCCTCGTCGGGGTTCCAGATGCTAGACATTATTCCTTTCAAATTGCTAAAGCTCTTCTTGCATATTCACAATCCAATTATAATCCTAAAAAGCCTCCTTAATATTTGTAGGCTCAACCATAGACAGGTAGATAGAGAAGGCAGAAAGAAGCCTCATTTTGTATCTTATCTAAATACTAGTTTCCATATGAGTGAGAATATTCTGAACTCGATGAGAGTTTTTGTGCTTCCAATTCCTCATATATAATTCCTGAGCATTATTTCCTACCTGATCAGCTGAAGAACTAGGTTCATCATTTTTAGATATTTTAACATCAACATGTTCAGTTCCCCATGTCTGGTGTACACATTGCTCATCTTATAGGAGACCTCATTCATTTACCGTCTCCATTTGCTCAAATGCATTCTCGAGATGACTTTGATCTGGTTTGTCAGCATATCTCTATAAGATTCTAATTTCTTCATTATTATTATCCTACAAACCTTTCTCAGCCAAGTGACCAGTTTTATAAAACAATACATGGACTCTTTCTTCAACATATAAATTATTTTTGTTATACACTTTATAAGTCTTACTATGTGAAGAATAACCAAGGAAGACACCTCATCACGCTTGGCATCAAACTTCCCTAGAGACTCTTTTCCACTATTATGCACAAGACACTTAAACTCAAAGGCTCTTAGATGAGTTAAATTTGGGTTTTTTCTTTTATTGTTTCATTGTGGGTCTTCTCAAGCAATATTCTTATCATGTATCTGTTGATCATGCAAGTAACGTTTGCAACCTCAGCCCAAGTACTCTTAGGAAGACCACTACTAATTAATATGGTCTTGACATATTCTCTAGAGTCCTATTTTTTCTTTAAACAATACAATTTTGATTTGGAGGGGGGGGGGGGCAGCACCTAATACCACCGGCTAGACGAACCAACAAGCATAAAACATGATTCAAAATAGCAAAGATCTATTAATAAGTCTAAACAGATAGCATAAGTCTAAATATGACAATATAAGTGCAGAAATAATCAAATAACCCCTAGGGTCCGGTGTCACAACGTCATGAGCTATAAAGAGTATCAAATACATTTGCACTATACATTATTGTTTTATACCCCGCGTTTCCACACGAACAACTACTACGCTCCTTCCTAGGTTCCGCTAGTACTATAGTTAGTTTATGCACAAAAGTGTGCATAAGTGTAGCATGAGTACAATAATCAACGTACAGTCACTAAGTATCAAATCTAACCTAATGAAGTAGTGCCGAGGTTTCTAAAAAGACACTCACGTTTATAATCTGTACAATTCAAATGTAGACACAATTACAAAGGCTTAGAAGCAGCATATAGCTCTATGCCCAACGTAGTCATGAGGAATAATGCATTCTTTTATCAATTTAAATACCAAAGAATGTGCTAATGCATCTAAAATCATAATTAAGGATGTGCAACGAGTAGCATTTATAGGAATTCATTAACATGAGCCTAATATAACGAGTATGATAAAGAATCGAGCTTTACATCAAAACTGCGCTTCCCAAAGGTCCAATAATACCTACACGTACGCGACCAAGAGAGAAACGTGGTCGAGTGAACCATGAGAAATGGATACATATCCACACAATAACAAGAGCAGACAACTCACTTTCACCATAACATAATCCCGTACGGACAACTCACATGTACTATAGCATAATCCTACATGGATAATTCATGTGTCATCATCACATTAAGTGTGAAACTCGTATGCAAATGTATATAGATAAGTACTGTGAATGAAAATAAGTAATCTAATATACATATTCACATAATATTAAACTAGCATGTGAAGGATGCCTATAACATTATACTAGCATGGAGAGGATGTGTAAACAGTCATGCAACAAGTAGAGCAAATAATGCATGTATAGCCTACAAGCATGCCGCACAACCACATCATGGATTATGCGATGCCTGTATATACACTCATCACCTTGCATATATGTTATCCCCAAATGCATAGAATATAGCAAACAAGTCTATTTTAGGAAAATTCCTTTAAGTCGAGGTTACCAAGATACTAACCTTCTCCAAATTGAGCTTCAACCTTCAAAATGGCCTTTTCTTTTTATACAACCTCCAAATGTCATTAATCGAACCAAAGAATACTGAAAAAGTTAAATAAAGCTATAGGAGTTAATCCCACAAGAAAAAATACAATCTTTATAAAAATATCAAAAATTAACAAAAAGTCAACTCGGGCCCACGTGGTCAGAACCTGCGATCAAACTAAATCCCGGTGATCAATAATCTCCTGATTCTAGATATGTGATTAAATTTAATAGTCAACTACAAATCGGTGTTCAAAACCTTAAAATATACTTTCTTAATTTTCAAGTCAAAACCCTAATTTTCTCTTAGAAATCCTTGATTTAATGGCAAATCTGAAGATACATGCATGTTATGATCATTGATATAGATTCATGTTATAGTCATTAATATAGATTAGGATTACTTATCCCAACCTCTTACAAATCACCCAATCCTTTTCTCTACCTCCCAAAATGATCAAAATGAAGTACAACTTTGAAATTGGGTTATGTAGTGAAAAGTTGAAGTTTCAGCAACTGAAGATGGACGTCAAGGATACTCTCATCACAAGCCCAATTGTGTCTGCATCTAGGTGGCCATCCCCACTTTATGCAATGTAGTCTAGGTCGTGAGCCCCTGCGACCTGGTGCAATTATTGCTGTCCTTTGACTCTCAAAACACCCCCGAACAACCCAAATCTCATCTGAGCCCCGGAGAACACCGTCCTGTCATTTTGACTAGTCCAAATACCCTATGTGGATTTATCTAAAGGCTCAAAACATGAAGTGAAGCATCACAACTACTCATCATGACTCAAATCACACCTGAGCCCCTCGAGTCCTAAATTGAACAAGTGTACAAGTTCAAATTTGTTATCATATATACCTATAGGAACTTCCAAATCACGATTCTATATTTTTTTACTCAAAATATTGATTTTGATCAACTCTCTTAACCTAAAGCTTCTAGTTCAAGTGTTCTAAAGTGCTCCTAAACCTCTAGGGACCCATGCCACCCATAGCCACAAGTCATCAGTCACCAAATCAACCTACGAGAAGTCTCAAATAGGAAAAGGTATTCGAGAACTCAGAACAACTGCTATGGTCACTATATTCTCCACGTCTTAAACAAATATTCACCCTCGAATGAATTTAGAAATGTACCTGAGCTGTCAAAAAGGTGTTGATATCTGATTTGCATATCTAATTCGGTCTCCCATGTAGCTTTCTTGTTCGGTTGACCCTTCTTATAAGCCACCTTACTAATCCTCTCGAACACGTTAAATAGGTTAATGAATCTCGGACTCAGTTTGGCTTTCTTCCCAAATCCACACACTCTTCATCGGTGAAACCTTAAGAAGTACCTTCTCTCCCTCAGTGTATGTCACTTCACCTTCATATCACCATAACTCTTTTGCTTGCTCTAAGCTATCCGAAGTCACTCTTGAATCAACTTAACTTTTTACAAAGAATCTCGTACCGAATTTATACCCAATAGCCTAGCCTCGTCGGGCTCAAACCAACCAATATAAAAACGACCCCTTTTTCCATATAAAGTCTCACAGCTATCTAAATATTGGACTGATAACTGTAATTACAGGAAAACTCAGCTAATGGAAAGAACCGATCCCAATGACCTCCAAAGTAAATTACAAAAACTCTTAACATATCCCTAAGAATCTGGATAGTCTGTTTCGACCGACCCTCAGTGTGTAGGTGAAACGTCTTGGTCAACCTATCAACAATGATCCAAATCGCATCAAACTTCATTAATTCATTGGAAAACGTCTCAAAAAGTCTATAGAGATAGGCTTCCACTTCAATTACAATATAAACATCAATTCCGATATAAACATCTCCTGAATAAAACCACTCAATCTTTAATGTTCATATGTGACTTGTTGGCAATTCAAACACCTTCAAACATGCCTAGCAATGACTTTCATTATCCTTTTGTCACAAATAGTGTTGTTTTGAGTCACAATACATTTTTGTAACACATGGGCGAATAAAATAGGAAATAACCTATGTACCTTCACATAGGTAGGGAAAAGGTCTGCGTACATCCCACCCTCCCTAGACCCCACTTGAGGGAGTCTGACTAATATTTGTTATTTTTGTTGTTGTTGTTGTTGGTGTTGTTGTTGTTCTTGTTGATGATGTTGTTGTTGGCGGGTTAATAGAATTCCTCAAACTATGAGACTCTTAGTGTCTCAACTCTCTATCCATTAACATAAGGAATATAAAGCCAAGCCTAGAGTCTCATAACACCATCATCTGTACACCTCACAACACCGTATTCTTTAGCACTTACAAATGAGGATCATCATATTGGCGAGCCTTAATCCACTCAAAAAGAATGACTGGGCAAAAATACAAGTAAGAACTCAACCGGGCTTAGAGATATCCAATCTCATAAATTAATATAAAATAAAACCTTGTGCGAGACCTTCACAACACAACTATGATGGAAGAAACGTGTAGAAACAAATAACCACTAATCAAATCAACATGTCGTGGAGTTCTTACACCCGACCAGAATAATTTCCACATTCTAAGCTTAATTATGGCATTCTTCTTGCAAATATACCTTATCCAAATTCGATAGCACTAATTCCAGGTCCAATAACCTTTTACTCACCCAGCACTAGCTGCTCGGCCAATAGGCCACACCAAATGCCACCTAGAACCACATACGACATAATCTGTGCACCAAACAAGAAACAAATCAATTATGACCAATAACGGGAAGAGAACCAACTAAGAGAAATGTCCAACAAGTTTAATAGATACAACCATAAAGGCATTAGCACGACCTCAAATCCCACCAAATACGTGACAACGCCTAACACTTATTTCTAGGCAAGCCAACATTCCATAAACATGAACAAACTTAAATAAAAAAATAAATAGTCTCAATAGTAGAATAATTATAAATAACTAGAGTCACTAGCAATAACATAACTAAAACCATTCCATGATCTAGTGTCAACGGGTATATGAGCGCTACAATTTTCAAATACAAAGTTTGATCCTAAAATATAGAACTGTCTGAAAGATAGAATAGTAATAACATAAACTAAGAGAAAAAGGGACTTCAAGGCCTACAAACGGAGCATCAGCTACCTTGAAAATCTCCAAAGCTGATACCGACGCCACAACCTAGAAATCACCCTTCTTAGTAACACTTGGATAGGCATATAAAGTGTAGAGTGTAGCATGAGTACAACCGACCCTATGTACTCATTAAGTAACAAGCCTAACCTCGGTCTGAAATCAGTGATAAGCTCGACAAGGTCAAATATTCTATTTTGATCTCTAATAATAACAATATTAGTATAATAACGACAACAAAAAAGAAAGAAAAGATATCTAAAATAATATCGAGTTCGACCTTATCAACAATAATAGTTAAGGCATAGATTTTTCCACAGAAATCACTTAAATAAGGTTTTATCAATTTAACGGTGATTTCAGGTTCATCACTTATCAAAATAGAGACATCAAGTATCGATAAGCATGAGGAAAAGCACACAACCTGATACTTCATGACAAGTATGCATGCCATAATTAACAACATCGTAATTAAATAAGCAATTATGTTAAATCTCAACACATATAGTTCCTGGCATAATTGCCCTTCATTCCAAGAACACAACATCACTCAGCACTGTACGCGTGTCTAACACAAGTCCCTCACCAAGCATATATATGACATGTGTCCTTGCATCCACAGGTTATTACCTTACTCCGGAGGGGCGAGTCCATGCCCAAGAGCTGATCAGATCTATGTCAACATTCAATATCGCTTAGCCCAATATGGGGCTTGGTGCATGCACCACCTTATAATCAATGCCATTTAGCCCAATACAGGGCCTGGCGTCCACGTCACCTCACTATTTGTATCAAATCAGCTTTATGGCCCTAGATCAGCCATCACCCGTTCAAGTCTGAAATATTCACATCTCATATTACTCAGCACAAACCGTGTTACACATATAAGGGCATCAACAACATGTGAGATAACATTTAACGAATGCATCGAGACAGAGATATAATACACGGATGTCACATCATGACTGAGAGTATGGTTACAATTAAGTAAAACATCTTAATAAAGGAAGGATAGCCCTATCTTATCTCAAACAGATAAGCACATAGCCTAAACATGATTTCTAACATTAATAATAGCTCACGTATTCATACAAGTGAAGAAAACACGGAAATAAAGTAGCATGATAGCAAAACAAAGAACATAATAACCTAAGGTCTACCGGGATCATGAATAAACCAGGTGTACGCATATACGTTATCACCTAGCACGTGGCTCACCCCCAACATTTCTAAAATATAATAGCCAACGGGGAAAATACCCTCAAACCAAGTTTATACAAGTTACTTACCTTAAAGCACGTGAATCAGTACTCCAAAAAGCCCTTCCCATGCAAATCGACCTCCAAACGGCTTGAATCTAGTAAGCAACTCAATAACATCAAACACGGTTACAGAAATCAATTCCAAGTAATAAAGCTCTAATCTTTATCAAATTGCGAAAAACGTCAACCATAAAGTCACCTCGGGCCCGTTTCTTGAAATTTGACAAAAGTCACAAATCCCGACTACCCATTCGAATACGAGTTCAAATATACATGTTTTATCCAAATCCGGCTCTGTATCGAGGGTTCAAATCTCCACTTTTCACTCTCCAAAACGATAGTCAAAATCCCCAAATTTCTCTTTCCAATCCCAAAATCTATATGTAATAATTCATGGAAAAAAATATAAAATGTATAAAGCAAGTAGAAATCACTTACCCTCTTGACTTCTGTGCAAAACCCCTTGAAAAGTCTCTCCTCTCCAAGTCTACGAATCAAAATATGAAATAATGGGTCTAAGTCCTGAAATTAGAACTTTTAAAAGTCTGCCCACTGATACCCTTCGCGAAGCGGCCCAAACCTCGCGCTCGTGAAGCACAAACCACCTCTTGCCAAAAACTACGCTGTGCGAATGCTGTCTCCCACCCACAAATGCAATGCAAAAAGGTCCGCTGTCCTACGTGAACGCGAAGGCCAAACACCTGGCCAACCGAAACCTATCTTACTCTACGCGAATGCGATGCCAAGGTTGCGTATGCAAAGGTCAATCTACTTCACACACAATGAACGCGAACCCATGTGTAGCGAACACAAAGAAGAAAAAGTATTTGCCCCAAATTAAGCCTCTATGATCACGATACCTGCTCCACGATCAAAAAGCACACCAGACACCAACTGTCTTCAGCCACCCAACCAAGCTCAAATGATCTTAAATCCATCTGAAACACTCCCGAGCCCCTCGGGACCTTGTCCAATCATACCGGCCAGTCCCAAAACATAACATGAACCTGCTCGTTGTCTCAAAACACACGTAGTAACATCAAAAGTACAAATCACACCTAAATTCGAGATTAAATAACTAACCAACTTTCAAACTGTCATAACCACGTCTAACAAACTCGGAATAACCCCAAATTTTGCATAGAATTCCCAAATGACATTACAAACATGTTCTAAGTCCTAAAACAACAATCCAACCTCGATACAAAGTCAACTCCTAGTCAAACCTATGATCCTTCAAAACCTTCAAATTTGCAACTTTCAATAATTAGAGCCAAATCAACCTAGGAACCTCCAAATCAAAATCCAGACATACACCTAAGTCCAAAATAACCATATAAACCTACTAGAACCATCAAATCACCAATCCGGGGTCATTTACACAAAAGTCAGACCTTGGCCAACTCTTATAATTTGAGCTCCCAACCATGGAACTAAGTATTCCAATTTACTCCAAAACCTCCGCAAAATAAATAAGCCATCCCCGCAAATCCCATAATAACAAATACACATATTGGGAGCATCAAATAGTGGAACGAGGCCCAAATACACAAAATGACCGGCCAGGTTGTTACATTATCACCTTCTTAAATAAACATTCATCTTCGAATGAGTTTAGAGTCATACCTGGGATATACAAAAGGTGAGGATATTTGCTCCGCATATCATAGTCTATCTCCCAAGTCGCCTCCTCGACTAGTTGGCCTCTCTACTGAACCTTCACCGATGCAATATTCTTTGACCTCAGCTTTCAGACCTTACTATCCAAAATGGCCATCGACTCCTCATCATAAGTCAAATCCTTGTCTAACTGCACCAAGATGAAATCCAACATATGTGATAGATCCTCATAGTTGTTTCGAAGCATGAAACATGAATCACCAGATAGACTCTCGATAAGCTAGGTGGCAAAGCAAGTCTATAGGACACTTCACCAACTCTATCCAACACTTCGAAAGGACCAATATACTAAGGTATAAACTTGCCCTTCTTCACGAATCTCATCATGCCCTTCATAGGCAAAACTCGAAGAAGAATCTTCCCACCCTCCATAAAAGCTACATCCCAAACCTTCCAACCAGCATAACTCTTCTACCGGGACTATGCTGTACGAAGCCGCTCCTTTATCAACTTCACTGTATCCAAAGCATCACAAACGAAATCTATGCCCAATAGCCTAGCCTTGCCATGCTCAAATCAACATACCGGAGAACGACATTGTCTCCCATATAATGCCTCATACGGAGCCACCTAGATGCGTGAATGGTAGTTGTTGCTTTATGCAAACTCCACTAATAGAAGAAATTGATCTCATTGCCCTTTGAAATCTATAACACAGGCCCTCAACATATTCTCCAAAATTTTAATGATCCGCTCGGACTGTCCATCCGTCTAAGGGTGAAATGCGGTGCTCCACTCAACCTATGTGCCAATCCATGATGAACCACTCTCTAGAAATACAATATAAACTGAGTACCGTGATCCAAGATGATAGAAATAGGTACACCGTGCAAGTGAACAATCTACGGGATGTTGACATTATCCAACTATTTCGAAGTTTGGGAAGCCATGACTGGAATAAAATATGCAGACTTGGTCACATTGTCCAAAATGACCCAAACTACGTCAAATCTCCTCAATGTCAGTGGCAAGCCTACCACATAGTCCATAGCAATGCGCTTCTACTTCCACTCTGGTATGTCTAACCTCTGAAGTAAAGCACCAGGTCTCTAATGTTCATACTTGACCTGCTGATAATTTAAACACCGAGTAAAATATATAACAATATCTTTTTAAATCCTCTGCCACAAATAATGCTGCTTCAAATCACGGTACATCTTCATAGCACCTGGATGAATAGAGTACCACGAACTATGAACCACTTCAAGAATCAAATCTCTTAAACCATTAACATTAAGAACACAAATTCAAATCTAAAGGCACAATACACCATCATCACCAATAGTCACATCCTTAGCACCACCTCGCTGCATCGTGTCCATAGGGCCAAGTAAATGGGGATCGTCATAGTGACGAGGCTTGATGTGCTCAAACAAGTACGAATGATATACAATACAAGCAATGAATTTTCAAGGCTCCGATATGTCCAATCTCACAAATCTCTAGGCAAAGCCAGAACATACATAGCTAAAGGCCTCTCCCCATCTAGAATAAATTCTAAATTCCCCATGCTCTCCGTTTGTTTACTCAATGATTCTGCTACCATATTGGCCTTCCCCGAATGATAAGGAATGGCTATATCATCATCCTTCAACAGGTCTAACCATCTCTGTTGCCTCAAATTTAAATCTTTCTATTTAAACAGATGCTGGAGACTCCAATGATCCATATACACCTCATAAGACACGCGATATGAGTAATGCCTCCAAATCTTGAGCGTATGTATAATAGCCGCTAACTACAAA
Organism: Nicotiana otophora; assembly: GCA_000715115.1. Lineage (NCBI taxonomy): Eukaryota > Viridiplantae > Streptophyta > Magnoliopsida > Solanales > Solanaceae > Nicotiana > Nicotiana otophora. Next base: position 83,727 of record AWOL01S0013913.1, read on the forward strand.
TCATGTAATAGATAGTTCTTCTCATGGGATTCAACTGGCATGATGCATATGCATTCACCATACTTTCCTGCATCAACACACAGCCAATTCTGAACCACGGAGCATCACAATAAACCATATATGACCCTGATCCCGAAGGTAAAACCAATATTGGAGTTGTAGTCAAATTTTTCTTGAGCTTCTGAATGCTCTCTTCACACTCATCCGACCACCTGAACAGAGCACCTTTCTGAGTCAACTTATTCAGTGGAGCTGCAATAGATGCAAATCCCTCTATGAAGCAATGGTAGAAACCGGCCAAACCCAAAAAGCTTTTGATCTGTGTAGCATTGGAAGGTTTGGGACAACTCTGAGTTGCCTCATTCTTCATCGAATTTACCTTGATCCCATCACTAAATACCACATGATCCAAGAACTCCGCTGAGTTCAACCAAAACTCACACATGGATAACTTAGCATATAGCTTATTCTCTCATATAGTCTGGAGCATAATCCTCAAATGCTACTCATGATCCTACCTACTACGGGAATGCACCAATATATTATCAATGAACACAATAACAAACAAATCCAAATAGGGTTAGAGTACATTGTTTATCAAATGCATGAAAGCTGTAAGGGAATTAGTCAATCCAAATGACATCACCGAAAATTCATAATGCCCATAAAGAGTTCGGAAAGCAGTCTTAGGAATGTCCGAAGTCTTGATTTTAACTAGTGATACCCCAAAATCAAGTCATTCTTTGAGATTACTCTAGCACCGGAAGTTGATCAATCAAATCATCAATGCATGGCCGTGGATACTTGTTCTCGATGGTCACCTAGTTCAACTACCGATAGCCAATACACATTCTCACAGACCCAATCATTTTATTAACAAACAATACTGGCGCACCGCAAGGTGAAACACTAGGCCTAATGATCCCCTTATCGAGAAACTCTTGCAACTGTTCCTTCAATTCCTTCAAATATTCTAAAGCCAAATGATACAGAGGAAGAGAGATAGGCTGCATTCCTAACACCAAATCAATGCCAAAATCAATGTCCTTATCGGGTGGCATGCCTGGTAGGTCTGCTGGAAACACATCCAGAAACTCCCTAAATACTAGAGCTGCTCAACAGTAGGAGTATAAGCACTAACTGCTCTGACAAAAGATCGATACACTAGATATGCCTTCTCAACCATCTGTTGAGCCTTCAAGAATGAAATCAATTTACTAGGAGTGCAACCAAGAGAACCTTTCCACTCTAACCTCGGCAACCCCGGTATAACCGATGTCACGGTCTTAGTGTGACAATCAAGAATTGCATGGTACAAAGATAACCAATCCATACCCAATATCACATCAAAATCCACCATATATAACAATAGGAAGTGTGCTCTCATCTCAAAACCACAAATAATGACCACACATGACCGATAAACCTCCGGACGAGGAACCACTGAAGCTCCCTAAATGCAATGACCACTTGTCCATACCTGGCATAATCTCAAATACCTAGTGAAATGCGGTCCCGGTCTCGGTCTCTCTGGCCATAGCAAGGTGAATACTGTAGTGAATACCCTCAATGAATCTACCCACTCTCTCCTCCTTAGTGGGAATCAAAGTAGTAGCATGACAAGAAAATGCTGTAAACCACATCTCATACTCAGTAACTGACATCTGACCCTGATGTGGGTACTCAAAACGGCCTCCTCAACTGCTCTCTCCTGGTGTGTGGCTCAAACTGCTCCAAAAAGACCCTAGAGAACTGAGCCCATGTAAGAGGAGGTGATCCTGCTGGTCAACCCATCTCATAAACCTACCACTACCTCTTGGTCGGACCCTGCATCTAGAAGGCAGTGAAGTCAACTCCATTGGACTTGACTAGTCCCAAGTTGCACAACATCTCATGACAACAACACAAGAATCCCTGATCATCCTCTGAAGGTGTAACACTGAAGTGAAGAGGAAGCAGCATCATGGACTTATCTAATCTCTTCAGCTCATCAGTTGACATCGCGGACCTATCCTCAAGCTAGCGACAATAGCAGGAACTTCCCCACCATGGTCCACATGCTCTAGGGTACGGGTCGCTGGAGTATGCACTCTGCCCCCTACCTGGTAAGTAGCTAGTACAGTAGGAAATTCCCTAGCCCTAGCCACACTCGAACAAACCAACCATATGGATCAAAGCATCTTGAATAGATGGAGAAACAAATAAGCCCTGAAGAACTTGAGCTGGTATCTCACGCTCCACATAATCATGCCCCTCGACAAGAGCTACTAGCGGCTCCACAACAGCTGCATGAGGAGGGGCTCTAGCTGCGGTGCGTGCTATGCCCTACCTCTGCTTGGACCCCAACCTCTCACGACCCTAGTTTGGGGTATTGGCATCTGCTAAGTTACACAAGACGATCGTTTCCTCACCATATGTGATATAATAGAAAAATACAACGATTCAGACTTGGGGATAAATAAATCTTCTTCACAGAATGAAAGAAAGTGAAATTTCCTAACAGTTATGTAGCCTCTCCAAGATAAGTACAAGCATCTTTGTACCGATCCGCAAGACTCTATTAGACTTGCTCATCACTCGTGAGACCTAAGCAACCTAGTTCTCTGATACCAACTTGTCACGACCACTTATCACACCAAAGCTGTGATAGTGCCTAATACTACTTGCTTGGCAAGCCAATATTCAATAAATAGGGACAAACTTAAATAACAAAAATAAATAGTCCCAATAGCTGAGTAATCATAAATAACTAAAGTCACTAGCAATAACAAAAATAAAACCATCCCATTATCTTATGCCAACGAGTACATGAGCTCTCTAGAATTCATATACATTATCTGATCCCAAAGTACAGAACTATCTGAAAGATAGAACAGTAAAAAGAGACTTCAAGGCCTGCTAATGGAACATCAACTACCTCGAAAATCTCCAAATCTAATACTGGCGCCACACCCTAGCAATCAACCCTCTCAGAAGTACCTGGACCTGCAAAAATAGTGCAGAGTGTAGTATGATTACAACCAACCCCATGTACTCAATATGTAACAAGCCTAACCTCAGGTTGAAACCAGTGACGAGCTCAGCAATATCCAATATTCAGTTCCGATCAACAATAACAAAAATAATAGTACAATAACGGCAAAAAAATATATCTCAAATAATATCGAGTTTGACCTTTTCACAATAAGAGAAGAAATAAGCGTGCTTTCCAAGAATAACAGTTAACGTGTAGATTTTTCTACGAAAATCACTAAAATAGGGTGTTATCAATTTAACGGTGATTTCAAGTTCAACACATGTCAAAATAGAGACATCAAGTACCGATAAGCTTAAGGAAAGAGACACAACCCGATACCTGCATGACAAGTCCAAAGGCACATACTAACACAACTGAATCTGGCAAGCCCAAGCTGCAGTCTAAACCTGGCCTCAAGTCCTCTAGAATGGCCTACCTTCACAACATATAAATACATCTCGCACCTCATCCACCAATATCAATAGCTGATGGTGCACAGCTGATACCGAGTGCTCAACATCACATATGTGTAAATGCGAAGAAGTCAAAGACCCATGCTTCAAGTTGAATCAATGTTGCACGATAAGGAGAGAAAGAAGGTGAAGTTTCTTAGATGCCTTGTAGACTCTCAAAGATAGGAATGGACGCCAGCATATCGATCCACAAGACTTTACTAGGCACTTGCTCATGACTCGTAGAACCTATGAACCTAGAGCTCTAATACCAACTTGTCACGACCCAAAATACCACGTAATAGTGATGGCACCTAACCCCAACTTGCAAGATAAGACAAACAACAAATAACAGAACTCAATTGAAAGATTAACAATAATCAATAAATAAGATGACTAAAATCCATACAACTATCCCAAGGATTGGTAGTACAAATCATGCGCAATTAAGATTAAGAATACAACTCTGGTACGAAGAATAAATACAATATTTATTTGAAGTTTACATAAATAGTATTATAAGTCCTAAGCTTCCATGAACAAGTGGTAGCTGGAAGCTGGATTGATGGTACAACTTTAATGCTAGGCTTCGTCATCTACATCAACTCAACTACAAGATCTACACGCAAGGTGCAAAAATGTAGTATGAATACAATCGACCCCCTCTACTCAACAACTATCAAGACTAACCTCAGTGAAGTAGTGATGAGGGTTTAAGCCAAAACATAATCGCTTTACTTAACCTATAAAACTGAATAACATGTACATGTACACAACAACGGTATCAAAATCTAAGAAAAAATATCAAGCTTGTATACATATGAAACTGTCTTAAGTACAATAAGACAAAATATAATAAGGAATAGGGAGGGAAATGCAAAGTAAATCCATGAAGTGCAGCTCACCCTAAGTCTGATCCCAAATCCATGAAGTGCAGCTCACCCTAGAATTCATATACATTGTCTGATCCCAAAGTACAGAACTATCTGAAAGATAGAACAGTAAAAAGAGACTTCAAGTCCTGCTAATGGAACATCAACTACCTCGAAAATCTCCACATCTAATACTGGCGCCACACCCTAGCAATCAACCCTCTCAGAAGTACCTGGACCTGCAAAAATAGTGCAGAGTGTTGTATGATTACAACCAACCCCATGTACTCAATATGTAACAAGCCTAACCTCAGGTTGAAACCAGTGACGAGCTCAGCAATATCCAATATTCAGTTCCGATCAACAATAACAAAAATAATAGTACAATAACGGCAAAAAAATATATCTCAAATAATATCGAGTTTGACCTTTTCACAATAAGAGAAGAAATAAGCGTGCTTTCCAAGAATAACAGTTAACGTGTAGATTTTTCTACGAAAATCACTAAAATAGGGTGTTATCAATTTAACGGTGATTTCAAGTTCAACACATGTCAAAATAGAGACATCAAGTACCGATAAGCTTAAGGAAAGAGACACAACCCGATACCTGCATGACAAGTATCAATGCCATAATCAACAATAGTAAATCTAAATTTGCATGTTAAATCTAAGCAAATATATAGTGCCTGACACAATTGCCCTTAATTCCACGTACACAACAACACTCAGCACTATACATGTGTCTAACACAAGTCCCTTACCAAAACATATATGACTCGTGTGCCTGCACCCATAGGTTATTATTTGACTCTGAATGGGCGGGTCCTTGCCCAAGTGCTGATTGGATCTAAGTCAACGATCAATATCACTTAGCCCAACATAGGTACTGGCGCATGCATCATGTCATAATAAATACTATAGAGCCCAATATGAGGCCTGGCGCACGTGTCACCTCATAATAAATACCATTTAGCCCAATGTGGGGCCTGGCGGACGCGTCACCTCACTATCAGTATCAAATCAGCTCTATGGCCCAAGATCAGTCATCACCGCTCAAGTCTCAATTATTCACATCTCACAATAGTATCTCAAACCGTGTCACACATATAAGGGCATCAACAACCTATGAGATAAGATAAAAAGAATGCATGGAGACAAAGATATAATACGTGGATGTAACATCATGACTAAGAGTATGAATATAACAAAGGTAAACAGCTCAATATAGCAAGAATAGCCCTATCGTTTCTCAAACAAATAAGCACATACCCTAGACATGATTTCTAACATGAATAATAACTCACGTAGTTATACAAATGAAGAAAACACGGGAATAAACGTGCATGATAGCAAAACAAAGCATATAATAGCCTAAGGTCTACCCGAATCATGAATAACCCCGGTAAATGCATATACGCTCGTCACCTAGCACGTACAATATCTCCAACATATCTCAAATATTATAGACAACGGGGAAAATACACTCAGACCAAGTTTAGACAAGTTACCTACCTCAAAGCACATGAATGAATACTCCATAAAGCCATTCCCATGCGAATCGACCTCCAAACGTCTCGAATCTAGTCAAAAGCAACCCAATAACATCAAACACGAATATATAAATCGATTCCACGTAATAAAGGTCCAATTTTTATTAAATTGCAAAAAAGTCAACCAAAACATCAACTCGATCCCGCTTCCCATAACCCGTCAAAAATCACAGATCCCGGCTACCCATTCAAATACAAGTCCGAATATACAAGTTTCATCCAAATTCAACTCCAAATCGATGTTCAAATCTCTATTTTTCACTCTCCAAAACCATAGTCAAAATCCTCAAATTTCTCTTTCAAATCCCAAAATCTATATATACTAATCTATAGGGAAACAAGATAAAATGTTAAAATCAAATAGAAATCACTTACCCTCTTGCCTTGTGTGAAACTCCCCTTCAGAAATCGCCCCTCTCCAAGTCTAAGGCTCAAAATTTTGAAATAATGGGTCTAAGTCTCAAAATTAGAACTCTTAAAAAGTCTGCCAAGTGATACCTTTTGCAAACAAGACCCAAGCATTGCGTTAGCGAAGCAGAAGCCACCACTGGCCTAAAAATACTCTTCGCGAATGTTGTTTGCCACTTGCGAATGCCGATGCACGAAGGTCCATTAGCCTACGCTAACGTGGTCGCCCTCCCACGAATGCGAAGGACAAGGGCCAGGCCAACCCTAACCTGCCTTACTCTACGTGAACGCGATGCCCAGGTCGTGAAGGTTAAGGCCAAGCTGCCTCACCCATCGAACGCAACCCCTGTGTCTCGAACGAGAAGAAGACAAAGCATCTGCCCCCGATTAAGACTCCATGATCGTGGAGCACACCAAACACCAGCAGTCTTCAGCCACACAACCAAGCTCAAATATCCAAAATTCATCTGAAACACACCTGAGCCCGTCGCGACCCCATCTATTCATACCAACCAGTTCCAAAAAATAACACGGACATGCTCGAGAACTCAAATCACATATAGTAACATCAAAACTACATATTTCTCCTTAATTCAAACTTAATGAACTAACCAATTTTGAAACTTTCTAAAATCCTGTCGTATCACGTCTAACCAACTCAGAATAACCCTAAACTTTGCACTTAAGTCCAAAATGAAATAAACTGTTCCAAGTCCTGAAACAATAATCTGACCCCAATAGCCTCAAAGTCAACTCCCAGTCAAACCTGAGAACCTTCCGAACCTTCAAATTTCCAATATTCGACAATTAAAGCTAAACCAACCTAGGAACCTCAAAATCCAAATTCGAACATTCTCCTAAGTCAAAAGTCACCATACGAACCTATTGGAACCATCAAATCACTAATCCAAGGTTATTTTCATAAAAGACAAACCTTGGTCAACTCTTGTAACTTAAGCTTCCAACCATGGAACTAAGTATTCCAATTTACTCCAAAACCCTCCCGAAACCAAACCAAATATATCTGCAAGTCACATAACAACAAATACACATACGGGGAGCATCAAATAGGGGAACGTCGCTCAAATTCACAAAAAGACTAGCCGGGTCATTACATGCACAATGCTATGAATCTATCACACGAGAGAGAAATAAAACACACGGAATAAGCACAAGGAATCATAGCCAAACATAACTCTGCTACAACACGTAACCCAATCTTAACATATCAATCCGCATGGGGATACCCATCGAGCCATAACTCTAACACTCACCATACACAGGTGTAGCAACAACAAGCACGTAAAGTGTATGACCATAACTAGGGGGAGGCAGATAGCACAATATAACACAGACATGTAAAGCACGACTAAGGTGTAATAGGCAATTCAATATCTCAAGAGCCATCTCACTCAAATATCGCCACAAGGCCTAAACAAGAACACATCATGCTTGTGAATAATCAAATCGTCTCACAACCCATCATAGCATACGAGATTAACATATGAACTAGATGAGGGCATGAGTAAGATCAATTCCTCCCGGTGACAAACCATAGCAAATGCTGCACTGAGCAAGCAAATCCAACTCAATGTAGGATACAAATTCTCGTTAGGCTTACCCATAGGCCCCCAAGCCAAGTCAAAACAATCCAAAATAAGTAAATAACCTTCCAAAAGTACATAATGACATTATCCATGACACATACCATCAGCCTACAATTCCCGAGCACACTTACACAGTCCGCAACCCGAGGGATAGTCTGCCTCTCAAAAATAGAATATCTAGATTTCGAGAATACAAGAATCTCTATACCCGGCCTCTAACTCTCCCACTTAAATGACTGACACATCACACATATACAATCACATACTGAGAATTACTTCCATAAATCTTCCGCATCAAGCAGCAAACTTGAACATTAGCGGTTATTAACAACGCGACCATGTAGTACTAGTCAAGTACCCACAAATCAACACACAATTCGTTTTCTACAACATACACCTTTCTCATGCAATACAAGATAGTGCTATCATTCTCTAAGACATTTGACATCTCTCATGCTGTGTAGAACTCATGACCTTCCTTTCAAAATTAAAGTTTAACCTTCCCCCTTTTAATCCCATGCCTCACGGTTCACTGCCTTTATCATTCTATAATATGATAATACAAGAATCCCGTTATCAGTTCTGAATCACAAGTAGAATAAGTGCTCCATCTGCCTAGACCCTTCCACTTAACTCAATTTAGGAGAACATCACAACTTGCAACAAATTTTCCATACCCGCAGAAGACATCAACCTGAAGTAGTGGTGAAGACCATCATAAACTCTTCGGACCCATATGCATATAACCAAGACATCAGAACTGAAGCCCTCTAAATCAACCATGTCAAGCAGGTTGCCACAATAAAACATATTTCCACATAACACCTATAAGGCCTTGTCATACCGAAGGAACCGATCATTCTTATTACTATGCTGATCTAACCAACCCAACATCTTCAAATTCCTCTTAACTTGACTTTAAGATAACACTCCTCTTTCCCATTACACTATGGGCCTCAATAAAAATGCATTCCAAGTGATCCCACTATGAAATTACCATCCTAAGACTCGTAAACCAATTTATTCCCTCTCATGCACCTAATAGTACCTCAAACAGAAATGCCCCCTCTAAAAAGACCTTCTGTGAATCTGAAGTTGTTTCTTTCATCTCTATAATATTGCAATGTAGGATCAATAATGATATAGAAATACCGTAGGTCTCGGCATCCTCCAAGGCAAATCTCAAGTCTTAGCCATACACAAATCTAGGAACCCTTTAGATACCACATATAAATCTTGAACCCATTAGAACCTTCTCGGGAGCCATGCACGCTACTCTAATCTCTGATGTACAAACAATATGCACCGAACAACTTGTGCTCCATTAACACACAAATACTTTAAGAATCAACCTCATCCTTAAGCAACTGAGTGAATCCTTTCTCCGTGCACACTACATCCACAATGAATATAACACCTGAATAATTCCAAGATCCACATATACAATAAAGTATAGTACATCATGCATCCAACATATCCGTTCCTTGAATCATCCTCAAATTCATACTCTTAAAGTCATAACTCACCCACAAGTATGCCTTAGTCCAGAAAATTACAAAAACAAGTGCCCAAATGACTCGATCATCATTTGTAGAATCCCCGTTGGCTCGAAGCGACAAAACACATCATCTGATATCCCATAATACACTTCTTTATTAACTACTGCTCGCACTATTATTCAGCTGAATTCTTCATAGGCTCATGTATAATTGGTAAAAATGCACGCCAAATTATCTGCCAATGCTTACTCATCCTTTTGGCGGTCGTGCCAACTTCCTCAAGTGATCCAAACTCTAATTGTAGCAATTTCATTCGACAGGATAGAAGGAAAACTCTTCATAGAAACCTCATAAGAACCATACAACCTCAAACCTTCTCGCAGAAGATAACCCACTTGCTTATCCTAAAATCAGCATCTTTCTATGGTCTAACCACGGTCACAACATTATGCAATCAATTCCTAGATTGAACAACTGAAAGATCCACAGACACATCCATATCTTAAGACTATACAATACATTGATGCGAGAATCACGAATTCATATCCCTTCGCATCCCAATAAAATCCTTACCGCATATCCAAATCATCTAAGCATAGTTATATGTCATATAATGCTCACCATATAGCTATCTTACCACTATGAGCCATCCATCCCACTCCTAGGGACACTATCGAACATAAAAGTCCAAAGGCACATACTAACACAACTGAATCTGGCAAGCCCAAGCTGCAGTCTAAACCTGGCCTCAAGTCCTCTAGAATGGCCTGCCTTCACAACATATAAATACATCTCGCACCTCATCCACCAATATCAATAGCTGATGGTGCACAGCTGATACCGAGTGCTCAACATCACATATGTGTAAATGCGAAGAAGTCAAAGACCCATGCTTCAAGTTGAATCAATGTTGCACGATAAGGAGAGAAAGAAGGTGAAGTTTCTTAGATGCCTTGTAGACTCTCAAAGATAGGAATGGACGCCAGCATATCGATCCACAAGACTTTACTAGGCACTTGCTCATGACTCGTAGAACCTATGAACCTAGAGCTCTAATACCAACTTGTCACGACCCAAAATACCACATAATAGTGATGGCACCTAACCCCAACTTGCAAGATAAGACAAACAACAAATAACAGAACTCAATTGAAAGATTAACAATAATCAATAAATAAGATGACTAAAATCCATACAACTATCCCAAGGATTGGTAGTACAAATCATGCGCAATTAAGATTAAGAATGCAACTCTGGTACGAAGAATAAATACAATATTTATTTGAAGTTTACATAAATAGTATTATAAGTCCTAAGCTTCCATGAACAAGTGGTAGCTGGAAGCTGGATTGATGGTACAACTTTAATGCTAGGCTTCGTCATCTACATCAACTCAACTACAAGATCTACACGCAAGGTGCAAAAATGTAGTATGAATACAATCGACCCCCTCTACTCAACAACTATCAAGACTAACCTCAGTGAAGTAGTGATGAGGGTTTAAGCCAAAACATAATCGCTTTACTTAACCTATAAAACTGAATAACATGTACATGTACACAACAACGGTATCAAAATCTAAGAAAAAATATCAAGCTTGTATACATATGAAACTGTCTTAAGTACAATAAGACAAAATATAATAAGGAATAGGGAGGGAAATGCAAAGTAAATCCATGAAGTGCAGCTCACCCTAAGTCTCCATAAGATCTCCTAGCCAAATTGGGAAGCTCTGATAGGACCAACATAAGGATTTGCTCAAAATGATGTGCAAAGGCGTAGTATGAGTACACCATAGTCGGTACCTAGTATCTATCAAGTCTAACCTCAAAGAAGTAGTGGCGAGGGTACATGCTTTCGAATACTTACCACACAGATATAATAACAGAATAAGAATTGAAATAGTGAATAATATCATGAATATCAGGAACCACATATATCAGCCATTAAAAGGTACTAAGTATGCTTTTCTAGTACTTATATAACCCTATAATATTATAATGAAAGACGACATGCTCAAATAACAAATCCGGGACTCTCAATTAGCAAAACAGGACATCAAGTAACAATTTACAATGAGGTAAATACTTCAAATCGAATCAATAACAAGAATGCATGCTCAACCGGTACAAGATCCATGTACCGCGATACACAATCCATGTACCACATAACCTAATACGAATCCATTTATCGACTCGGTACAAAATCCATGTACTGACAATGCTCACTGGGCCAAAATTAATATGGGTTTTCACCTGACTCCGTATGGACGTATCCAAATCCAAATCCAAGCGCAAGAGGGTATAATAACATCCCTCATAAATCAATATCCGATCATCATGTCTAATGTGCCAAACCTGTATCTCACCCGCATGCTTACCCTTTGTGCGAAAATTCTAAGTCTGATTCAAGTATTCATTAAGTAAAATATATGTATATGTTCAAGAATTTTAGATAAAAGATGCACAAGGACTTAATAAATATCATACGGATATGTGTTCATTAAATCTCTATGTGACTATGGATCATTATGCATTTCAACATATGAAGAATAAGTTCCCATTCCTTCACAATTAATCATAAGCCTATGCATGATTTCTAACATGAATAAGAGAGCCACCGTAGTCACATAAGCCAAAAATATCGTGAATCAAACAAGCACATAGTCAAATAAAGTATGAAATATTTTAATTTCTACTCTCGATCATTATATAAACTCGGTAGATGCATATACGCCCGCCACCATGTAAATACACTACACCAAATACATTAAACACATAGCAAATAAGTCAAATCCTAGGGATTTCATGTAACACCCCGGAAAATTTTGAAACTTAAGTGTAAAGCCCGGTAAAATTTGCAAAGAAAATAATATTTCATGGTGCTGGACCAGGCTTATGTGTTTGAGGATTGTAGAGCAATGAACCTGAAAATAAGAGAAATGTTCTAGCAGAAAAGTGCATTTATGCGGTCCAATATGTGACCGCAAAATCACTCTGCGGACCGCATAATGGCCCAGAATGAGGCAGTTAATTGGGTCAGTTGGAAGCAATTATGCGGTCGACTATGCGACCACATAAATGTTATGCAGTGCATTATGCAATCGCATAATAGTTATGTGGACCGCATAGTAACCGCATACACAGACAATTTTCTTTTGATCATTTTATCAGCAATTATGCGACCGATATGCGGTCCGCGTAACCACTATGCGGTCGCATATGCGACAGCAGAACCGTTCCGGAGCTCCATTTTTGGGTTTTTCAAACCCGACACTATTTCGTTAAATACACTATTTGGGCCATTTTTGAGACATAATCTGATATTTTAGAGTGCGAGATAGTGCCCTAGAGTGAGGAGGTGTTCTTCAATAATTGTTCTTCAATTCTTGCTCAACCTTTAGAAGATTAAGACGGGAAGCTCACTAGGTCTTCATCCTAGAGGTAAGCTTCTATACCCTAAACCATAATTTCGAAATCTTGTGCAAATGGGTAACTAGCAAGATAATGTTTGGGCATGAGAGTTGTTTATTTTACATGCATGTGTCATCAAAAGGTGTAGGAAGATTGTTGATCTAAAAATGGTAAAGATTGGGTTGTAGGATGATGGAATCCTTCATAAAAGGACATGGAAACATTATGCACACCTAGTGTTTGATAAAATCCTCAAGTGAGCTTAAACCATGATCATCTTCCTAATTTTGATTCAATTTGTTATATTTCTACAATAGATTGAAGTTTCTAAGAATTCCGGAACATTTTAGAGTTTAAGGAAGCTCAATTGTGGTATGTTGGCTAAAGTCTTCTCTTAGAATTGAATCACATGATATTCATGAAAAATATGTAAGTCCCTAGTGGTTCATTATAAAATTGGATGTTCTGAGTAAGATTGGATTAAACGATATATATATATTCGACAAGTATCTCAAATGCTTTATTCATGTTATGTTATCAATTGAGGATGTGTTAAAATATGGTTGTGCATTAATAATGTTTCGAGTTCAAGTCAAGTTTAAACGAAGTCTATTATGCCAAATTTTGTGAAATATCTGTATGTGCCTTAGACTCTAAAATGGCTAACATGTGTACTACACACCTTGATTTGAATTGTATTTGTTGTTGATGATGATGATGACATTTGAAATTGAAAAGGTGAGCAGGAAGTACGGAATATGGCCAACCTGCCAAGATTGATCTTATAATTATGGCCATTATTACCAATGAAATGAAAAGATGTGAAAGTAATATGAAATATGATGATTAATATAAAAAGGTTGATGTCTCGATTAAGACAGCCTAGCCGATCGGGTCGTGATCGGACACCATGTTGCACACATAGTGGTGATTGTGCTGGAAATTGTAATTGAAATGGTAATTATGGTTGATGTCCCTAATGGATAGCCTAGTCGATCGGGTCATGATCGGACTCCGTATTAAAGACGGTGGTATTGATATTGAGAGAAATTGTGGTTGATGTCTCAAATAAGATAGCCTAGCCGATCGGGTCATGATCGGACTCCGTGCTAAGAGTACGATGGTACTGGTTTTTTGTGAATACTATTTTGTGAATAATGGTATTGTGAATAATGGTGTTGTAGACAATGGTATATCGATACTAAAAATCTCCCAATGTGAGATATGAAAATTAATTTGAACACTGTCTTGATCCTTAATTGAGGTTTAATGTTGATTAAGGCTTTCATTGATATTATGATAATCTTGTGTGTATTATTTGTCATTCTATTGAGAGGGTGTTTAGTTATACATACTAGTGCTATTCGACGGTACTAACATCCCTTTTGCGGGGGGCGCTGCATCTTTAAATGGATGCAGGTGGTTCCACAGCAGGAGATATTGATCAGTGAAAGCAGTAAACCTTCTTCCCAGCTGACATGGTGAGCCCCACTTCATCCCGGGGTCATGTATCTTTTGTACTTTGTGTATTCGGTTTGAGGTATAGGCGTGGCCTTGTTGCCCGCATTATCATTGTACTCTTCTTTATCTATAGAGGCTCCGTAGACATAGTGTGGGTTGTGTATTGGTGCTGGGGAAAGACAAACTATGTTATATTGTGGTTGTATTACTTGTCCATTTGAGACTTTAAAAATGATGAAACTATTGGCAATGAATTGGTATTGTAGACTTGAACACATTTTCATCTAATTAATGAAAATATATACATATCTCTATTCATGGATGAGTTGGGGTAGAATAAAATCTAACAGGCTTGCTCGGTCGAGTTCACTCGGTTGAGCGCCGGTCGCGCTCCTCGATTTTGGGGCGTGATAAACTTGGTATTAGAGCTTAAGGTTTTAAAGTGTCCTTGGATCTCTCGGAGCCGTGTCTAGTAGAGTCCTTATTATCGGTGTGTTGTCGACCACATCTATAATTAGGATGCTACATGGGCATTTAGGAATAATACCCTTCTTTCATGTTCTTGATTGTGCGATAAAGATGGTTTGTAAGATTGTCCCTCCTTTAACTCCTGAGTTGCTCTAATTGTCAGTACATGGCACCTAAGAAGAAGTCAAGAACTGGCCAAAGAGCCAATGTCACCCCAGGAGTGGCAGTTGATCCTATAATTGATGATGCGGGTGAGCACCCGAGGATTGAGAATATTCCTCCAGCTACTACACTACATGACTCTACTACAACTGATCAGACCGCACCTGTCCCTACACCTACTGAGGGTGCAACGGTCCCTCCAACTGATATACCAGTTCCACCTCCAGTTCCAGCTTCTGATTTTGGTGTTTCTGATGTTGATCTTAGAGGAGCCATACAGATATTGGCTCAAATAGTGGCTTCCCAGACCCAGAGGTCAAATGTTACACCTACTTATTCCTGTCAGCCAGGAGATTTTACTAGTTCCAGGGTGAACAGGTTTCTCCAGTTGGATCCTCCAGTGTTTACGGGTACTAACCCAGAGGAAGATCCCAAGGATTTCATCGATGAGATGCACAAGACTCTCCGAGTCATGCGTGCTACTGAGACAGAGGCAGTGGAATTGGACTCCTACCGCCTGAAAGAGGTGGCATAATCTTGGTTTGAACTATGGGAGGAGTCCCATGGAGAAGGGAGCTCTCCGGCGAGGTGGGGTGAGTTTGCCGATGCCTTCATTGATCATTTCTTGCCTGTCAAGACTAAGGTAGCCCGGGCTGCTGAGTTTGAGAACCTGAGGCAAGGTAGCCTGAGTGTGTGGGATTACCATATGAGATTCGCGTACCTGTCTAAATATGCTATTTATATGTTGCCCACTATGGAGGCTAGAGTTCGCCGATTTGTACAGGGCCTTAGTCCCTTGATAATTAATGAGGCTGCTACAGCTGCCTTGGATTCTGATATGAACTATAAAAAGATGGTGGCGTTTGCTCAAGACATAGAGACTCGCAAATTAAGGAACAGAATAGAGCAAGAGGGTAGTAATAAGGCCCGGTCTACGGGCAACTTTGGTGGTTCCTCTGGTGGCGGCAGGTCAGCCTTCAGAGGAGGCTCATTAGGACTATCACAGTCCTTTGCTCAGTCTTCGGCTAGTTCACTACCATCAGGGTCTAGTCAGCAACAGCAGTGGAGCCGTTTCAGGCCCAGTTAGGGCAATAGGGGATCCAATTAGCAGCGTCGTCATGGTGGTAGATTCCAGCAGCAAAGGAATCCCCCATGCCCTAGGTGTGGAAAGATTCACCTAGGAATATGCTACATGAACCTACCCATATGCTACGGATGCTGATTGAGGGGTCACATTTAGAGGGATTGTCGTTCTTCCCGCCAGGGTGCGGGCAAGGGCATGGCACATCCAGCCAATTCTGCAACTACTACATCCACAACACCTCCTCTAGCTCGAGGCACTCCAACACCCACAGGGTGTGGTGCAGCTAGGGGTGGAGCATAGAGTTTGGGAGGATCTGGCCGTTTCTATGCTATGAGTGGTCGCCAGAATTCAGAGGCTTCTCCAGATGTTGTCACGGGCATATCAACTGTCCAATCTCATGATGTATATGCTCTTATTGATCCCGGTTCCACTTCATCATATGTCACACCTTATGTTGCTATGGAATTTGGGATAGAACCAGAATAACTTTATGAGTCGTTCTCTGTATCTACTCCGGTTGGTGAGTCTATTTTAGCCGCGCGGGTTTATAGGGATTGTGTTGTCACATTGTGTGGTTGTGACACTGTGGACGATCTTATTCAATTGAGAATGGTTGATTTTGATGTAATAATGGGGATGGATTGGCTTTATTCATGTTTTGCCAAGCTTGATTGCCGAACCAGAACTGTTAGGTTCGAATTCCCAAATGAGTCAGTTATTGAGTGGAAGGGTGATAATGTAGTGCCGAAGGGTAGGTTTATTTCTTACCTTAAGGCCACAAAGATGATCAAGAAGGGATGTATTTACCATTTGGTCCGGGTTACAGACACCGATGCTGAGGCACCTACACTTGAGTCTGTGCCTGTTGTGATTGAATTTCCGGGAGTCTTTCCGGATGAACTCCCTGGGATCCCACCAGACAGGGAGATTTATTTTGGGATTTATGTGATGCCAGACACACATCCAATATCTATTCCACCCTACATAATGGCACCGACAGAATTGAAGGAGCTAAAGGAACAATTGAGAGATTTGTTAGAAAGGGGTTTTATCCGGCCAAGTGTGTCGCCTTGGGGCGCACCGATCTTTTTTGTAAGAAAGAAAGATGGGTCACTAAGAATGTATATTGACTATCGGCAGCTTAATAAGGTCACAATCAAGAATAAGGACCCACTGCCAAGGATAGATGACTTGTTTGATCAATTGCAAGGTGCCAGGTACTTCTCTAAACTTGATTTAAGATCCAGGTATCACCAATTGAAGATGAGAGAGTGGGATATTTCGAAAACAGCTTTTGGAACCCGGTATGGGCATTTTGAGTTTCTAGTAACGTCTTTTGCGCTAACCAATGCCCCATCAACTTTTATAGATCTTATGAATCGAGTTTTTAAGCCATTCCTCGACTATTTTGTGATAGTGTTTATTGACGATATTCTTGTATATTCACGAAGTCGAGAAGACCATGCCGATCCTATCAGGGTTGTTCTGCAAACCCTACATCAGCACCAGTGGTATGTAAAGTTTTCAAAATGTGAATTTTGGCTTGAATCGGTTATATTCTTGGGTCATGTAATCTCTAGTGAGGGAANAAATCGGTTATATTTTTGGGTCATGTAGTCTCTAGTGAGGGAATTAAGGTTGATCCTCAGAAAATTTCAGCTGTGAAAAATTGGCCGAGGCCTACAACTCCAACAGAGATTCGCAGTTTCTTAGGATTAGCATTATAGAAAGTTTGTGGAGGGGTTTTCTATTCTAGCCTCTTCATTAACTAAATTGACGCAGAAGGCAATTAAGTTCCAATGGTCAGATGCTTGTGAAAAGAGTTTCCAAGAATTGAAAGCAAGATTGACTACGACACCGATGTTGACTCTACCAGAGGGTATATATGGATTTGTGGTATATTGTGATGCTTCAAGAATCGGGCTTGGGTGGATATTAATGCAATAAGGAAAGGTGATAGCTTATGCTTCTAGACAACTAAAGAATCATGAAAAAAACTATCCAACACATGATTTAGAACTTGCGGCGGTGGTTTTTGCATTGAAAATTTGGCGTCATTATTTATATGGGGTCCATGTATATTCACGGACCATAAGAGCCTTCAATATATTTTCAAATAGTAGGAATTGAATCTGAGGCAGAGAAGATGGCTTGAATACTCAAGGATTATGACATTGATATTTTATACCATCTGGGGAAGGCTAATGTTGTGGCGGATGCTCTTAGCCGAAAATCTATGGGTAGCTTAGCACACTTGGAGGCATATCAAAGGCTATTGGCCAAAGAAGTTCACCGATTGGCTAGTTTGGGAGTTCGTCTTATAGACTCTAGTGAAGGAGGGGTAAATGTGCTAAATAGGGCTAAATCATCGCTTGTTGTGGAAGTCAAAGAGAAGCAATACAACGACCCATTATTGGTACAATTGAAAGAGGGGATTCATTAACATAAGACCATGGCCATTTCTCTTGGCATGGATGATGGTAAACTAAGGCACCAAGGGCGACTATGTTTTCCAAATGTGGATGGTCTCCGTGAAAGAATTTTGACTGAAGCTCANAATAAATTGGCGTCATTATTTATATGGGGTCCATGTGGATATATTCAAAGACCATAAGAGCCTTCAATATATTTTCAAATAGAAGGAATTGAATCTGAGGCAAAGAAGATGGCTTGAATTACTCAAGGATTATGACATTGATATTTTATACCATCCGGGGGAGGCTAATGTTGTGGCGGATGCTCTTAGCCGAAAATCTATGGGTAGCTTAGCACACTTGGAGGCAAATAAAAGGCTATTAGCCAAAGAAGTTCACCGATAGGCTAGTTTGGGAGTTCGTCTTACGGACTCTAGTGAAGGAGGGGTAATTGTGCAAAATAAGGCTGAATCACCGCTTGTTGTGGAAGTTAAAGAGAAGCAATACAACGATCCATTGTTGATGCAATTGAAAGAGGGGATTCATAAACATAAGACTATGGCCTTTTCTCTTGGCATGGATGATGGCACACTAAGGTACCAAGGGTGACTATGTGTTCCAAATGTGGATGGTCTCCGTGAAAGAATTTTGACTGAAGCTCACACTACTAGGTATTCTGTGCACCCAGGTTCTACAAAACACTGTATCATGATCTTAAGGAAGTCTATTGGTGGAATGATATGAAGAGGAATGTGGCGGACTTTGTGGCAAGATGTCCGAATTGTCAGAAATTGAAGGCCGAACACCAAAGGCCCGATGGGTTGGCGCAGAACATAGAAATTCCAATGTGGAAATGGGAAATGATTAATATGGACTTTGTGGTAGGATTACCGCGCACTCCACATAAGTTTGACTCGATTTGGGTGATTGTGGATCGACTCACGAAATCAGCATACTTTTTGCCGGTTAAGTCTACCGACACAGTGGATCAGTATGCTTAGTTGTATATAAAAGAAATAGTCAAGTTGCATGGCACCCCAGTTTCCATCATTTCTGATCGGGGAGCACAATTCATTGCTAACTTTTGGAAGCAATTTCAGCAAGGTTTGGGTACTCAGGTGAATCTTAGTACAACCTTTCACCTTCAGACTGACGGGCAGGCAGAGCGGACTATTCAGACACTTGAGGATATGTTGCGTGCTTGTGTTCNTTGCTAATTTTTGGAATATATTTCAGCAAGGTTTGGGTACTCATGTGAATCTTAGTACAACCTTTCACCCGCAGACTGATAGGTAGGCAGAGCGGACGATTTGGACGCTTGAGGATATATTGCACGCTTGTGTTTTAGACTTCAAAGGTAGTTGGGATGATCATTTACCACTCATAGAATTTGCATACAACAATAGCTATCATGCTAGCATTCAAATGGCACCGTTTGAGGCTTTATATGGTAGGAGATGTAGATCTCCCATTGGGTGGTTCGAAATTGGAGAAGAAGATTTGATAGGGCCAGACCTTGTGCATCAGGCTATGGAAAAAGTTAAAATCATTAAGGAGCAGTTCAAGACTGCTCAGAGTCGTCAGAAATCCTATTTGGATGTTCGTCGTACTGATTTGGAGTTCAAAGAAGATGATTGGGTATTCTTGAAAGTTTCCCCCATGAAGGGTGTAATGCAATTTGGTAAGAAAGGGAAATTGGGTCTGAGGTATGTCGAACCGTACAAAATCATTCAGAGGATCGGTGAGGTAGCGTACAAGTTTGAGCTACCACCTGAGATGTCATTAGTACACCCGATGTTTCATGTGTCTATGTTGAAGAAAGTAGTTGGAGATCCGACACTCATTGTTCCGGTTGAGACTATTGAGGTAAATGAGAAATTGACTTACGAAGAGATTCCGGTTTCTATTATTAATCGGCAAGTCCAAAAATTGAGGAATAAAGAAATTGCCTCCGTGAAAGTGTTGTGGCGAAACCAACAGGTTGAAGAGGCTACTTGGGAGGCCGAGAGAGAAATGAAGGAAAAATATCCTTATTTCTTTGAATGACCATGTATTTAAAGTTGTGATCTAGGAAAATTATAATACTTACTTTTTATGAATTTTGTATCATGTGAACAATTGGCATTAAGGGTGTTCTGTTCTGGTAATATAATTTCTTGTGAGGCCACAGTTGGTGTTGTTTTGTATTATGTTACGTCGTTGGCTTACATATATGTTGTTAGGATGTGTTTATGGGGCTCTCTGACATGTGGATAGGCCTAGTTACAAGGGAAACTCTGGCGAAATGTTAGGAAATTTTGGGAGTTAGTCAAATTTGGGGCTGCTCGAATGTGGTATTAAACAAACTGAGTTGCATAAGATGTTAATAAAAGGTTTTGAACCCTCATTCGAGGACGAATGATCCTAAGCGGGGAAGAATTTAACACCCCAGAAAATGTTGAAGAACTTAAGTGTAAAGGCCGGTAAAATTTGCAAAGAAAATAATATTTCATGGTGCCAGACTTTTTGGGTTGAACAATGCACCAGAAAGTAAAAGAAATATTTTGGCGGAAAAGTGTACTTTTGCGGTCCATTATACGACCGCAGAATCACTCTGCAGACCGCATAATGGCCACAGAGTGAGGCAGTTAATTGGGTCAGTTAGAAGCAATTATGCGGTCGACTATGCGACCGCATAAATGTTATACGGTGCATTATGCGATAGCATAACAGTTATGCAGACCGCATAGTGACCGTATACACAGACAGTTTTTTTTTTTTATCATTTTATCAGCAATTATGCGACCGATATGCGGTCCGCATAATCACTATGCGGTCACAAATGCAACCGCAGAACCGTTCCGGAGCTCCATTTTTGGGTTTTTAAAACCCGACCCTATTTCATTAAATACACTCTTTGGGCTATTTTTGAGACATAATATGATATTTTAGAATGAGAGAGAGTGTCCTAGAGTGAGAAGGTGTTCTTCAATAATATTTCTTCAATTCTTGCTCAAGTTTTGGATGTTTAAGAAGGGAAGCACACTAGGTCTTCATCCTAGAGGTAAGAGTCTACACCCTAAACCCTGATTTTGAAATCTTCTGAAAATGGGTAACTAGCAAGATAATTTTTGGGCATGAGAGTTGTTTATTTTACATGCATGTGTTATCAAAGGGTGTAGGAAGATTGTTGATCTAAAAATGATAAAGATTGGGTTGTGGGATGATGGAATCCTTCATAAAAAGGACATTGAAACCTTATGCACACCTAGTGTTTGATAAAAATGCTCAAGTGAGCTAGAACCATGATCATCTTCCTAATTTTGATTCAATTTGTTATATTTCTACAATAGATTGGAGTTGCTAAGAATTCTGGAACATTTTATAGTTTAAGGAAGCTCAATTGAGGTATGTTGGCTAAACTCTTCTCTTAGAATTGAATCACATGATATTTATGAAAAATATGTAAGTCCCTAGTGGTTCATTATAAAATTGGTTGTTCCGAGTAAGATTGGGTTGAACGATATATATATATATTCGAGAAGTATCTCAAATGCTTTATTCATGTTATGTTATCAATTGAGGATGTGTTAAAATATGGTTGTGCATTAATAATGTTTCGACTTCAAGTCAAGTTCAAACGAAGTCTATTATGCCAAATTTTCTGAAATATCTCTATGTGCCTTAGACTCTAAAATTGCTGACATGTGTACTACACACCTTGATTTGAATTGTATTTGTTGTTGATGATGATGATGACATTTGAAATTGAAAAGGTGAGCAGGAAATACTGAATATGGCCAACATGTCAAGATTGATCTTATAATTATTGTCATTATTGCCAATGATATGAAAGGATGTGAAAGTAATATGAAATGTGATGATTGATATAAAAAGGTTGATGTCTCGATTAAGACAGCCTAGCGGATCGGGTTGTGATCGGACACCATGCCGCACATATGGTGGTGATTGTGCTGGAAATTGTAATTGAAATGGTAATTATGGTTAATGTCCCTAATGGATAGCCTAGCCGATCGGGTCGTGATCGGACTCCGTATTAAAGACGGTGGTATTGATATTGAGAGAAATTGTGGTTGATGTCTCAAATGAGATAGCCTAGCCGATCGGGTCGTGATCGTACTCTGTGCTAAGAGTACGGTGGTACTGGTTTTTTGTGAATACTGGTTTTGTGAATAATGGTATTGTGGACAATGGTATATCGATACTAAAAATCTCCCAATGTGAGATATGGAAATTAATTTGAACACTATCTTGATCCTAAATTGACGTTTGATGTTTATTAAGGCTTTTATTGATATTATGATAATCTTGTGTGTATTATTTGTCATTCTATTGAGAGGGTGTTTAGTTATACATACTAGTGCTATTCAACGGTACTAATGTCCCTTTTGCCGGGGGCGCTGCATCTATAAATGGATGCAGGTGGTTCCACAGCAGTAGATATTGATCAGTGATAGGAGTACACCTTCTTCCCAGCTGATTTGTAGAGCACCACTTCATCCCGGGGTCATGTATCTTCTGTACTTTGTGTATTCAGTTTGAGGTATAGATGGGGCCTTATTGCCGGCATTATCATTGTACTCTTCTTTATCTATAGAGGCTCCGTAGACATAGTGTGGGTTGTGTATTGGTGCTGGGGAAAGACAAACTATGTTATGTTGTGGTTGTATTACTTGTCCATTTGAGACTCTAAAAATAATGAAACTATTGGAAATGAATTGGTATTGTAGACATGAACACATTTTCATCTAACTAATGAAAATATGTATATCTCTATTCATGGATGAGTTTGAGTAGAATGAAATCTAACAGGCTTGCTTGGTCGGGTTCACTCAGTTGAGCGTCGGTCGCGCTCCTCAATTTTGGGGCGTGACATTTCAATCTTAACAAGGTTAGCCAAGAGACTTACCTTACCCGGTAGCCTCTAATCTCCCAAAATAGCCTTTCCTCTCAAATCGACCTACGAACGAGCCAAATCCAGCCATATACAACTCAATAACGTCAAAGAAGGCCATAGAAATCGAACCCAAACAATAAAGATTGAATCTTTAGTCAAGTTCACAAAGTCAACCAAAATTCAAGCCAGCTTCCCATAACCCGGTAAAATTCACATATCCTGAATACCCATTCGAATACGAATCCAAATATATAAGTTGCTTCCCAAACTGACTCCAAATTAAGGTTCAAATCTCCATATTTCACTTTAGAAACGTTTTTTCAAAACCCCTAATTTTTCCCTCTTAGATTCACCAACCAAAGACTATAATCAAAAATAGAATCATGAAATAAAACCAAATCTAAGTCAATAATACCTACCCCAATCCAAGTGGTGAAAATCGCCTAACAAATTGCCTAAATCTGAGCTCCCAATCTCAAAATGTAATAAAAAGAGTAAAAGTCCCGAAAATAGAAACTTAAAAGGCTGCCCAGGTATATGCATCGCGATCGCAGGACCTATATCGTGATCGCGAAGTCCAAAAATCCCTAGATCAAAACTTCCCTTCGCAGACGCAAAGGCCTGCACGCGATGGGTAGAAAAGATGTTATCTGTTGATCCAATGGAACAAGGATCTTGGAAGTTTCTATCCCAAAAATTTGTATGGAAAGTTAAAATCCACAGTATGTTACATTACTTTACTGTGAATTCTTTCCTTTTTCCTTCTTATTTTGACATCCTTTTTAATTTTCAGGATTTGCAATCTGCGGTGTTCACCCTGCTCCCGCTCCTACAGTTAGACTCGATGTTAACACTGCTCAGGAGTATATTTTGAGTGTGTCATCTTTAAAGAGGAAGGATAAAAAATCTCGTGCCTCTGATGCAGAGGATGAAGATGAAGGTGCCTTGGTAAAGAGGCCTCGAGTTAGGAGGCGATTTATTTTGGATGATGAATTCAATGTTCCTCAAAATCTGCCTTCAGACTCCGTGTCTTTTCACTTAGTTGTTGAGACAGAGGATGCCCTCTAGAATTTTGTAGTATGAAGATGTTGAGCCTGCTTCGAGCCCCGTTTAGAGGCTCTTTGCTCATGAATTTGAGGGCGAAGAGGGAATAATTTGGCTTCATTTCTGTAGAGCCACCTCTTGTGGCTCTTCCTATGAGTCTCATTACTCCTGTTTCTTCTCCTATTGCTATCCCTCAAAATGAATTTGGTCCTTCCACTGGGAGCGGTATGAATCAAGTTATGATCAAAGTTCCCTAGGGTATCAGCTTGCCGAAGAAATCTCACGGAGCTGTGAGTTGGTTGAAGCCCTTAATCGACTCCCTAGAGAGGAAACAACTCGACTACCTCTCCTCCATTTGTCTGATGGATGATTTAATTCATTATTCTCTCAAGGTATGTTTTTCATGTTTTATTTGTTTCATTTCTTCCTTCTGTAGGTTTATAACACCTTTCTCTTTGCATTTTTGCAGATGAAACTAATAGGTACAAAGCTGATGAGGAGATTGGCTTGGACTGAGAAATAAGTTGCAGAGTTAAGCACGGAAGTTCATTACTAGCAAGAGCAGTTAGAGAGCCTTCAACTGGAGAAGGATGTATTGTCTAGTGACAAAGAGACTCTGGAACAACAGCGTAGGATCAGTACTGCTGAGTTAGCAGTAATGAAGGATTCTTCCAATCAGGTATAGAAAGAGAAAGCTATGATGGAGGCCACTTTTGTTAAGTAGCATTCAAGGGCCATCGAGGAGATTCAACGTTTGAACGAACTTCTGAAACAAAGAGAAGTGTATGTGGGTGATATGGTCCAGGCATTAACTCAAGATTAAGAAGATCTCTATGCCTCCTCCAACAATGTTAAGCTCCTTGAAAATACATTGGAACCTTTCAAGGTTTCATATGATACTGCCGAAGCTGAAAAAGAAGAACTGGGGGCTGAAGTTGAACAACTGGGGAAAGACTACGAGGCTCTCGAGGACAAACTAACTCTGGACATGAGTTGGGCATTCTTGAACACTCGTCTTGAAAATTTGACTGAGGCTAGCCAAGAAGGTTTTGATCTCGCAGCTGAGATTGCCAAAGCTAAGGGCGCAATTGAAATCACCTAGCAACGTCAAAGTTTCTCTACACCCGAGGATGAAAGTTCAAAGAGTGATTTAGGCAAAGATGGTTCGGAGGCTGATCCTGCTGATCTTGGTGATATTCTAGTCCCCAAGTTGATCATTTCACTCCTTCTCAAGATGCTGCTTAGTTTTCTATCCCAAAAATGATGTTTTCTAGATATATTTGGATGTTTTGATTTGTTTTTGTAACTTTTATCAGCATCAATCTTAATTTTCAGCATCTTTTATATATGCTTTTACTCTTTGAGTTTTTTTCGCATTATTTAAGCAAAATGAATGCTTTAATCCGTCGTGACTATATACACATGGTCTTACTTATAAAAGAGGGTCCTTTTATATAAATGACACTGATGAAAATGATGTCTCATATTAATATTGGTTTAAAATATGAAATATAAAGTAATTTGAAGAAGTTTTATTTGAACTTTCAAAACAAATATTCATGCACATAATTTTCATAAATACTTTCTTATAGCAGGTTTACATGTATGGGCATAGTTATTCCGTGACTATTTTTGTAGCCTTAACCTAATAGCTCTTGGGAGCTTTCTGTTGAATCTTCAATTCTTCACATCCCATTCAATTTCTTCAAGGTTTTGTGTTTGAGAATTTCTTAAGGTATGCTTTGAGCTATGCTTTTTCCATATGTATAGCCCCTAACCCC